>JAVQJF010020388.1:0-13259 GCA_036023855.1 Gadopsis marmoratus
GGGCGCGCGCCCCGCCCGCCGGGGGGGGGGCCGGCTCTACCGTTTTTTTCCCCCCTGCCCAAAAAAAAAAAAAAGAAGCTGACAACTTGTCATCCATCACGTGAATGTCACCCAGTGCCACACGTGCCTCCATGTGATGCATCGTGCTGCCTGGCAGGCTGACAGACTGACAGACAGACAGACAGACAGGATGTGGACTCCCGAGGGTTCCTGTCCAGCTGCTGATGACGACCAAAGCGGCCAGGTTTTTGAAAATGATGGACGCCTGTTGTCCGCCAGTCACCGCCGTGGCAGTCTCCCGTCCTTCACTTGACCTCTCTCCGGTCAGGGCCAGGAAACGATGCCGAGGCCGCTGCCTCTTGGTTACAGCGTGGACCTGTCTCTTTGTGTCCGCTCTCACCTGTACGATCATGTTTTAACTTCCTCATCATGCAGCTCATCTCTGACCCCCCCTCTGTTCCCTAGTCACCTGTCTTCCTCGCTTCCTGACCTTGAGTGTAACATGACATTCTGTGATTTCCCAGGTGTGTCGCTCGACTTTTAGAACGACCTTTTCACCTGATTTCACATTGCACTACCAACTCACTGAAAGCCTGAGATTCCCTGGTTTTGCTACGTCAGCATGAGCTTACATGACAAACTAGGAATCAATGATGTCAATAATAGCTGCTTTCCATCTCTGTTTACTGGTTTCGAGGCCCGGTATTGTCTCAATTCCGGGGCTGCATCCTTGGAAGGCGCCTGTAGTTGTTTGTCATGAATATAGCGAGGCAGCTATGTGGGACGACAAACTCCCGATCCAAACGGGCGTCGACGGGCGTCGGCACCGGAATGGCTGAACAAATCTTTAGATGAGCGCGATAATTGAGATTTTATCTCAAAGCCACGGGCCTCTCTTACGGATTCTTGTAGCTGCTGTCCGTTCTCAGTTTCACACGTGGAAATGGCTCACGTGGCCACAACAAAGCGTCCGTAGTATCACCTCCAGAGGCTGCCTCGACATCTTCCTTGGTAAAGGTTTTGCACATGGACATACGACGTCCCCGTTTTGTTTTTATTGGCTGCTCTAATGATCCCAAAGTAACTCAAACTGTCTGTTTAATAGTCCTCCTTTAGCCTTTAACCTGCTGACCTTTTCCTTCCTCTGTAGCAGTTTTAGGACTTTCCTCCCACTCAGCACAGATTTAAAGAGGATGCCTTTCAGTTGATCCAAATAAATAGATGCCCTCCTGCTTTAGATGCACGTTTGACCTCTTAACGGGCAAGTACGAGATACTTTGAGGTTTTTGTAACATGCTCATTACTTATCAGTCCGTTCTTCATTAAAGCGTCAACTTTCTTCTTCAGGCCGCCAATCAGGGCTGCATCCCGCAACTGAGTGCGTCGTTATCATCGTGGATATCCCGTGTTTTTTAGGAGTCGTCGCACTGATATAGGCAACAAAATATATTCATTTGAAAGTTCGGCCCACACGTGGTCTGCTTTGGATAATTCTGGCCCTTGGACAAATGTAGTTTGTGACCCCCGCTCTACAAGGAGCCAACTAAAATAACCGTAGTCTTGAACAGTACATGTGGTCATAGCCTAAATGATCAAATCAAGATCTCGCTCTCATGTCGGTGCATTTTATAGTCTGTGTGCGAACCTTAACAACACTGAGCAGCACCTTTTTTTTGTTTTCTTTTAATCAGCTTTGAAATTAAATTTTAAATCTCATGGGAAAAACCGTCCATATATTTGATAATTGGTATCGACAGTTCTGGTGTACATCCAGCGCTTATGTCGTCTCTCTGGCTGCACTTGCAGCGCTCCCTCCAGAGTGTGCGCCGGGCGGCCACTCCATCCTTCAGGACCCCTACCGCAGCACCACCTTCAACTCCAGCTGGCTGCAGCAGTCGGCCCTGCAGGACTTCATCTGCGACCACTCCCTCACTCCCGGCTGGTACCAGTTTCAGATTTTTGACAAGCCGGCGACCATGCCCACTCAGTGTGTGGAGGTAAATGGCCTCCTTTTCATAAAAAACATTTTGAAAATGCACAGACAGTGAAATAATCTGAATACATGTGTTGTGTATCTTTGTCGTACAGTAAATTAATTGTCAGGAATATTTAGTAACATCGGTGCTGTGGCTCATGCACATGTACATATCCAGTGAATGTTTGCTGAGCATGCAGGCTGCTCCACTGCAGCTTCAGCTTCAGCATGTGGTGAGGTCCAGGATCATTACATAGAAGGGTTGATATATTTCAAATGTTTGATCTAGTTTTTTAAATTACAAATATATACGTCACTCTTTGAAATCTCTCGTGACCTCATGTGGAGAAGCTCTGAGGTGGCCTCTCTGTCCTCCCCTGAGTGATTCAGTGTCGAAAGATAAGATTTGCACACGTGCAAACATGAACACACATATGCACTCGTGGACACACACTGTTATCCGTGTGTGTTTGTGTGTGTGTGTGTGTGTGTACATATTTATGAAGGAGAGCTGGAATGTGTCATTTCCTGCGGGCTGCCTGCTGCGAGGAGCCTGCAGGATCCATCTGAAATATCAGCATCCCTCTGCCTTCCCAGGGCATCGCTGCTCTCCCTGGGTGATGGATATCCACAGGAGTGGGCGGAGGAAGGAAGAGAGGATCGCTGTGAACATGTGTTACATAATAAGGCGACGTCTTTATGGTGATGGCGGATAAATGGCTAGATTTGTCAGGCCAAAGAGTTTTTCAAAGGAGAATTAAGTGCGACAAACTGTAGCTTTGTCAAATACATATGCAGATTTTTCGCATTTTCTAGCTTATGCTATGTTAGTCAAAAGATATCTTTGGTGCAAAGTTGGCATTGTTTTTCTGTCTGTTTTTAAATTATGGGTTCTCCCCTCTGGAATGGAAAATGAAATAGAAAATACTTTATTGTCTACCTTTTGCGTGCAAAGGGCAGAAATTTGTCTTTGCTTGCATATGCAAAAAATCAGCTATTAAGAAGGTGGAACATAAGAACACAGAATATCACATCCAGGCAGGACACATTAAAACACATTTACATTCAATAAAACGCAAGAGAATCTACATTGAAAGGAGGTAGCAGGCTGTCTCTACTGACTTAAGATTTTTTATGGCAACAGGAACCAACAAGAAGTGTTTGAATGTCTCCCCTTCTATCCAGGTGAACCACTGTGGGACTCAGGCTCCTGTGTGGCTGTCTCTAGGTGAAGGGGAGTCCCTGCCGGGGCCTCTGGAGGCCAGGCAGCTGACGGCCTGCGCTGCCTGGCAGTTCTTCCCGAGCAGCAGCAAAGACTGCTGCATGTTCCGCATCCCAGTCACCGTCCGCAACTGTGGTGACTTCAGTGTTTACCTGCTCCAGCCGACGCAGGGATGCATGGGCTACTGCGCACAGGGTATGTCAGAACTGAACTTTGACTAGCTACTTAAAGTTACTTGAAGCTAGTGTGTGTACGTGCTATAAAATCTTCATGAGCCTGAGCTGAACTCATCTGGAGAAGCGGTTTTACTGTGCGTCCGGTCCTTCTCAGAGAGCCAGGCTGCCTGTAGCTTAGCACGAATACAGTATTTGTTTCAGAGCACTTTTGCATCTCTTAAAAAGTGCTACTTTCAACCCTCCACCTTAACAAGTGACTTTCTTTGTGTAATAATGCTTTACACACATCTATATGAAGCATTATAATACACGAATAATGCATCACGAAGGCATTAAAGGTTTCAGCTTCAGTCCAACAGATAAAACAGACGAGGTAGAGCAAAGCCTGCCATGTCCTGTAGTAGGGCTCTTCAGCGTATACTGTCAAGCCTATAGCAAGTTTGTTTGTGCCAGTTTAGTCGAGGGTCAAATGGTAATACGGCACAAAGCAGGAGTATTGCTACTATAGTTACCTGCACTCTTTGCCTTGCAGCCAATCAGAAATGACAGTTATCTATAACCAATGGGGAGCTCCAACATCTTTGAGACAGCTCCCATCAGCTTAATGTAAATATGAGGATGTATTCGTGTCACGTGGACACATCTTAGTGCCCAGACAGAGGCAGGATACGACGACATCCCGAAGAAGTCAACGCGTCGATCTTATAACAAGACTGCAACAGAGTGATGAGCGCGAGGCTTTCCCTTCCTTTCTGGGATTCACGCAATACCAACAACACGAGACACTTAATATTAGAAACAAAGAGTCTCTTCTCTGCCACGTGGTGTAATCCATGATGTGAATTAACGAGCTATCTATCTGACAGAGATGTTGGACCCGTTACCCGTGACGTCACAGCCCTGCGGCCCCGGCGAGCTGAACGTCGGTGGAGCGTGTAAAAGTGAGGATCCTGCTGCTGCTTGTCTCCCTGCGTTAGGTCAAACACCGAAGCATTCGGGAGTTCGGGGAGTTGCCATGCGGTCAGGAATGCACCGTCGGCCCCCGCGCCTCTCCTCTTAATGAGCTGAGCATGTGTCCCGGCCGTCCGCTGGCCCTCGTCTCCATGGCGACGGCCCTCTGCCAGGTTGTGAATTACGCCACGGCAGGTTTTAGGAAGCTGGCAGAGGGAGGTTTAATTAGACGTGTTTGTTAACTTGTTTTAAATAATAGAATCCAGGTTGCTGTGATTCCCGAGCTCTCTACTTTGAATGTTTCCTGTCTGGACCTGCTCGTGTACATGAATTCACATTCCTCAGGTTCAGCTACCTTCCTCTGCATAACCATTTGCTGCATTTGTCAGTTAAGAACTTAAGCTTATTTAGCAGTAGCAGTTGTATTACTTTCCCAGAGTGGGATTGTTTTTTTTTTTCCGTCATTAAATCCACCTGGAATGGAAATTAGCACCAGTCTCCAGCCAAATGTTAGTAAATGATGTGCTTATGGCAGAGGACACTTCTGTGCTTTTGCTTTATATTTACGACCTGGATTTCTTAATAAAAGCTTCCTGTTGTGGTTTCTGCAGTGCCAACATGCAGAGAACACTTTGCATGAATATGATCTCTTTCTGCTTCTCTCCTGTCAGCAGAGCAGCCTCCCGCTCCATCCGTGCCAGTGATTGTCTCAGAGGTGACGGGGAACACCGTCTACCTGAAGTGCACCTTCGGGAGCAGCTCCAACAGCTCCCTGGGTTACGTGGCGGCCTGGTCCCGCCTCTCACCCGAGGGCAGGAAGGAGGAGCTCAAACAGGAGACCACCGTCCAGACCTCCGTCTTTATCGAGCTGGACGGCTTCAACCTCCGTCTGGGGGACAAGGTCTGTCTGTCGGGGTCTTAACGTGGTCCAGGTTGGTTTCAAAAAGAGATCTAGCGTCAAGGGACAAGAGAGGTGATAAACAGTGTACATAATAGTAATAATAAATAATAGTTTTCAGAACAACTAACAGTGTGACAGTATTTTATTGAAAACATTTTATCAGGCTTCTGAATTTCTTAGCACTGGGCTAATAATAACCATAGGCTGATGAAATCTAACTGTCAGGGCCAACTTAACCTCATTTTAGGCTTGATTTTAAGAGATGAAGTTAAGATAGCCATTGCTGTTTGCTATTGTCAGCATCTCGGCATATCGACGTCCCATTCTTCTGGACTTTCAGCCAAGAGAAACTAAAGCTGTTATTGAAACCTGTCAGCGTGACGTTTTGTTTTACTGCCTGCTGGTTGTGTGTGTGACCTGGACATAACTGTAAAACCCAGGGTTCTGTCTCTTTGCAATGTAGGCAAAGCAATTGAGATTTAAAATAAAAAAAAAGGCAAATCTTTCTCTCTGTCTCTCTCTCTCCATCTCTCAGATTTACTGCTCCAGCTCCAGTTTCTTCTTGGACTCGCCTGACGTCCGTGGTGCTTCAGTGGACAGTCAGGAGTTCTTCGCTGGGATTAGGGTATATCACAGTAACCTGAGGTTTTATGTATTATAGACTCTTTTGAATCAAAGCGAGATAATCTTTTGTGCTGCTGTATGTTTTTGCATGCATGTCCGCGTGGCTTTGTTTGTAGGTTTTATTACATTCCTGCGTTATATGTACTTGCACAGAAGAAAAAGTGACTACTGTATATGGGTAAAGACAAATGTGTCAACACTTGACACAATCATCTCTTTTTGGCTGGGAGTTAGAGGCGAAGATTGATACCAATCTCATGTCTGTGCATATGGAGCTAGAGCCAGGAGGCAATTAGCTTAGCTTAGCATAAAGACTGGAAGTTGGGGGGAAAGCCAGTATGGCTCTGTCCAAAGCTAGAGAATATATCCATATTTCCCCAAATGTAAGTTTAACATCAATACTGTTATCTTGCTGACCATCAACATGGATGAAAGAACAAAAACGTTATTGCCAACTTTTAGTTACAATTGATCTTGAAATTTGTATTTCACACTGTTAAGTTACAATTCGTAAAGTTTTTTTGAGTTTTTATGTCCATGTAGACAGAAAAAGAGATACATGTGAAGACACAAAAAATGGAAACTAGCTCACATTAAAGTTTTGACTGCCCTTCTTTCTATTTCCCTGCTGTTAATCTGCAGTATTAACTCAGTGATGTTTGTTTTAGTTAATGGTCCATGACCCAGTGTTCATGAGACGTTATCCACCTGGCTGCAGAGATGTTGTGTAACACAAAACAGACCGAAGGATTATTATTTCTGATCCACAAGGCTGATTTAGACTCATTCGCAGGCTACTAAAGACGCCAAATTTATTTGACTCTCCCAAATAAATCCTCCTCAACTACACTGTATTTAATTTAGATTTTAGACAAGTTTCCTTGTTGTCATTCAAGCCTGTTAGCTGATGCTATCTCAAAAGCTTGGTGGCTAAAAAGCTGATTTGTTCCTTCAAGAAATATCTCTTTGCCTGAAGCCTCTCCCTCTGGATGTCATATGTTGTTAATGACCCGTTTTAAAACAATTCTGTGCAGCTAAGACCAGAGGTGAGCAGTGTATCTGAGGATGGGAGGCTGTATGAGTTGGTGGTTGAGAGCACAGTTCCTGTCCCGTGTCTGGACGAGTCCACCTCCTCTGCAGAACAGTGCTCTCTGTCTCTGCAGCTCAGCACGAGCAGTGAAGGTGAGTACTAAGGACGGCAAGATAATGACAACTGGATAATGACATTGGTGGCAGATTTACCAGTCAAACCTTATTGCAAGATTTATAACGATGGGTTGTTTGCTTTAGGCAGAAATAAACAAACGCAGGTTTATCATCAACCACTGATTTTGCAGCTGAAATTCAAATGTTGCAGAGAGATTTGATCGACCGTAGCTAGCTAACTGACATTAATTCATTGCCATGGTGAGTTGGTTGAAAACTCCTCCCAGACCCTGCAGAAAGATATTAAATATGCATTTGACGGCTACATACGTGACATCATGCTTATACAGTGCTGTGTAATGGGACTAACGCTCACAGGTCCCAAGCTAGTTAGCCCCAGTATTATTGTACATTATGATAAGAAAAAACAACGTATATCAGAATGTGGACTAAAGGAGGGCTTTGTGTGGGAAGTCGGATTCGTGGGAAGTCAGATTCGTCCAAATAAACCGAACCTCATTCCTTGTTGTGTTGTAGGTGAGGGTTTATTGGGTGCAGATCTGTCTCTGTCCTCCTGTGTGGTGGATCTGTCTCGGGGCCCCGGCAGGGACGGAGTTTGTGGCCGAGCTCTGATCCACTTCAGCCCCGTCACCGACTTTGTCAAAGATGGCAACAGGACAACTCAGATCTTCGTTAAATCCATCGTCGCACAGAATTTTCTCTGGAACGGATACTCACCAGACCCCGTTGAGGTAAACGGATGAAACTGTCGCGTGGGAATTTGAAAGGCTGATTGTAGTATTCCTATTTAACCTTCCTTTTCGATTATTTTTCAAACTGCTTTCATGCTGTGACCCTATTGCTTTTTAAATATACAGTGGAGGACAAACTGTACATTTGTGTACTGTCATCATGTATCCGGAGTATTTTATTTTAAGAAGGAATTAAATGGATCTTTTCAGATCACGGTGAGGGATGTCCCCTCAGCCTACTGCTACTCCTTCACTGATCCTCACATCATCACATTTGACGGAAGGTACTAAAGTCTCTTGTTAAGTTCATCTGGAAACATAATTTGTATGTATCATAAACATTCATTTGATTGCAGTTTAATACATTTTGTTAAATGTGGAAATTTTATATTGTCCATAGTGAATGATGGACTTTTCTGTCTGTTTTTTTGCACTGTAATATAACCACAAATGTCGAATGATCTATAGAAAAGGGGCTGGAAGGTAAAAGATTGTATAAATACTTTTCTTTGTTTATTCACAGGCACTACGAGAACTACCAAATAGGCACCTTTGTTCTGTATATGAGCAGTTTCTGGCCGTTCGAGGTCCACGTTCGTCAGTGGGAGTGCGGCAGCGTGGTGCATGCAGCCTCGTGTGTGTGCGGCTTTGTGGTGAGGGACGCCGGCGACGTTGTCGCTTTTGACATGTGCGGCGGTGAAGTAGGTGTAACCAAGCCTCACCTGTCTGTAAAGAACAAAGACCTGAGCAAGAGCGGCATTCGCATCACCGAGTCCTACCTGGGACGCAAAGTCACGGTGAGTGACGATGAGACAGTATGCACTCTATATATATGAATGTATCATTCAATTAATTTAATTGTTCCATTTTGACAGTAAAAATAATCATTAGGGTGAAAATAAAACAGTATTTAAATACATTGTGAGACTAATGTACGTTTTCATTCAGCATAGACTTTAATAGGCTGTGCTACTTAAAGCCTTACCAACTTACAGAGCACTTCCAAAAAGATTTTGCAATGTTTGGAAACATTAGTACTGCGGTCACAGGAGGAAATATGGCTGAACTCTTACAATAAAACAAGTGTACTTTATGAAAACTCTTCTTCTTAAATATTTGAGAAAGACACCAGAAGGCTTCCTTGATTTATGCTTTGCCAAACCAGCCTGTTTATTAAAAACAGGGGTAGAAACAACAGCCTGTCAGGACTGCCTTGCTGGCTGCTTGGTGCTAAAGAGAACCTGCACCTCTGAATCGTGCGATGGTCGTAAATCTTTGAGTGTTTGCAGATGACCTTCTCGTCGGGCGCGTTTGTTCGTGCAGATGTGTCCGACTGGGGAATGAGTCTGACACTGAGAGCCCCCGGTTCAGACCGGAGCCACACTGAGGGCCTGTGTGGGACCTACGACGGACAGTCAGACAATGACTTCCACTCAGCAGGGGGCGCCCCACTGGAGGATCTGCACGCTTTTATTTCTGAATGGAGGTCAGTGTTTATTTTGCCTGTTTTTTTTTTTTTTTAGGAGCTAAGTGTTATCGCCAAAGCTTTGTTCTAGTGTACACCATCTCTTAGTCTAGTTGAGGCTGGAATACCAATCTGGTAAACTGGGCCCCGTCACCTGGGCCCCAGATCCCAGGGGCCACAAACGTTCACTGTGTGTCAATTGGACGCATGTAATTTGATTATAGACACAATATCAACTACGGGAGCCCATTGCCCCCTACCAGCTAAATGCGGCCATGCAAAGCCTGTCAAACCTTATTGCCTCTTCACTGACGTCCTCTCCTTCCCTCTCTCAGGCTCCCTCCAGGCAGCAGCCTGTTTGACACCGTGCCTTCCCATCCGAGTGCACTGAGCCCCCGCAAGCACTGCAACTGTCAGGCAGGTTCCCGCCTCACATCTCCCAGAACTCGATCTCAACCAGTCACCTCCTCCGACTCCACCTGCTCTCATCATGGCAACGTGCATCTCCTCAGTGTCATCCCCACTCTGGACGTCACAGCAGAGTACATCAGCTCAGTGGAACTCCTCAGAGGCGACGGAAATGACACACAGCCGCTGCCTCCCGGCCTCTCCAGCCGAAGCACCCAGGATCGAGGTAGTGGCGCTCAGCCGCACGAAAGAAGCTTCCCCTTGAGATCCTCCAGGGATGGAGCTTCAACCTCCGCTCACAACCAGCGACGTAGAGGCAGGCGCCGGTCCCACCAAAGCCTCAGCCAGCCTGATCTGGGGGGCTTCTCCTACTTCTTCCCAGAGGACCATGAAGCCGCAGTTCAGCCAGACTCTTCCCTAACGTGGCCCACACCGTCTGGCCTGACCGAGCAGCAGGCCAGGACTCAGTGCCAGCAGGCTGTGGCAAACTCGGGCATAGCTTTAGGTTGCGGACTCCTGCTAGAGGAGTCACTAGTTAGCCATGTGGTGGCTATGTGTGTTTCCGACCTACAGCTGAAGGATGAGCTGTCGTGGCTGAATGCAACGCTGCCGCTGCTGGAAAATGAGTGTGAGAGGAGGCTAATGGAGGAGAGGAGGAGAGAGGAAGAGTACCAGGATGTTCTGGCCATCCTCAAGTGTCCCAATCTGTGCAACTGGAATGGCCAGTGCTCAGAGTGGGGTTGTGTCTGCTTCCCAGGATTTGGGTCATATGACTGCAGCGTGCTGTCTGGTAACATATTAAACATACACGGACACAGACACACTAGTCCTAGAGAGGTCTTTAATGAAGCCCATATTAGCTTATTGAGGATATATATCAGCATCAGTGTATATGATGGCTGCAAAGTTGTACAGAAATGGCAAAGAAGAGTGATTTAGAATTTAGTTTCCATTGTGTAGTATGTCAATGAGCACTGTCCTAAAAGACTTAAAGTTAGAAATGTAAGGAATCTATATCAAAAAGTGTTTGTTGATGTTTCAAATGATGATGTGAATTTCAGCTGATTTTTCAGATTAGTTAAACTCTCACAGATCAAAATGGGTATCTGCCTCAAACATCCAGCGTCTGTCGGGCCAAAGTCTTTAAATGACATAACGTGGCCTTTTAGAAGTGTTCCCTTCAGAAGCAACAGTGGCTGTGACAGCTGGCGGTGTTGCTGAATGCATTTAGCCGGTTCAACTAAATGTTATAGATTTATTTAGATGTGAATTTGAATGTATTGTAGCTGTTCCTTTAGGTTCGCTGCAGCTCACGGTATATTAAAGTAAAATTCTATTTATAATATTAGTAAATTGTCCCCTACACCTAAACAACAAATTGGTATCTGTGGACCTGTATGATGACAGGCTTATGAGCGCAACACATATGCGTTCTTGGCTGTAACATCTCTAAAAGCTCGTCTGTGCCTTTTTGTTGGTGTTGTGAAGACCAGATCCCAGAGATCACTGAGCTGGAGAAGGAGGGTCTGTGCGACGTCAGACAGGGAGACTGCTCCGCCATCCACATCTACGGTCACGGCTTCAAGGACTCCTACGAGCTCAAGTGTGAGTTTGTTAAAGAAAAGGTACTTTTCTCAAATGGTTTTTGGTTTTTTTTCTGCTTCTTGTTACCCAACGGCATCCTCTTTTCTGGCACTCCTGTGATGTTGCAGACAATAAAACTCCTTGTTCAAGTATTCTCTGTATGAGAACTCATGTAGCTCAACCTGTTCTCATAGCTCAACTGGTTAACAAGCACGTTTAGTTACAAAGGGGTCAAACAAGAAACTTCATCACAGATGTTCAGCACTGTTATTAAGATTATTTAAAAGACTTTTATTTGTTCTTTTACGTATTTAATACTTTTGAAGCAATCATCAGACCGTTACTTAAACATCTATTCTGTCCAGAATAAAGCCAACAATCTCAGGTGGACACGTGATTTTTACCCTTACACAGAGCTGACATCTGTATTTTTATCTGTTCTCATCTCTTTCTTTCTCTCTTTTGCTGCTTTATCCTTTTTCTATTCTCTGTCCTTCCCTGTTCTGTTGTTCTCTCTCTCTCTTTTTTTTTTTTATCTCTCTTTTGGACCCGCTACCACTCATGGCTTCCTCCCCCTCTCTCCCTCTGTGTCTCCCGTCAAGTTTGTGGATGGGGAGTGGGTTCTGGATGAGCCCCAGTTTGTCCTGGCCATCTTTCTGGATGTGACGGCTCTTGAGTGCCAGCTCCCCCTGGAGGACAGCTGGGCTCCTGCGGACCTGGAGACTGTTATGAACAGACCACTGGCCCGCTGGCAGATCAAAGTTAGCCATGTTTCCAAACCATTTATTTTATTTATATATACTGTGTGTGTGTGTGTGTGTGTGGATCAGTAATCATCTCATGGCCGTGTACTTGCAGTTTATACTGTTGGTGGACATCATTCTCACATTGTACAATACAATGTATTGAAATATTTGAGTAGCTGAAAATGAGCCAACGTGAGCGACTACAGTTCACCTTCCTACAGTTTGTTTGTTTACTGCCTTTTCCCAGTGATCCACAGTTATTAAGCTTCTGCTGATGGCAGGTATCCAATGACGGCTACAGCTACAGTAACGCCAAGATACTGACTCTGTATGATGGAGCCTGCCAGATCTGCAGCCTCGACACCGAAGTCCTCTGTACCCTGAGGGTAAGACATCTTTCTTGACAGTGGTATTCATTTAATGCGCGAATCAAAGAGTAGCAACGTCTCTAAAGATAAATCTCCCTCTCGTGCTTTAACTGCCACATCTTCACCCGAACTCTCAGCCCCAAAAACTCCGCATCAGGTTTTAGAGCTCCGTTTCCTTCTGTGTTGAGTGAAACACAGAACATGGAGGGTGCTTTTGCCTCTGCAATCTGCACATATAACATATAACATATAGTTTTTTTTGACTGTTATGATTGTGCCCTGACGCCCCACAGTCCCGTCCAGAGCTCACTATTCATGTGATTGTTGGGTTCAAGCAGAAGGTTGCTGAGACAGAGCACACAAGAGAAGTAACAGCTTCACTGGTTGTTAGGAGAAATGTTTGCTGACAGGGATGGTTATCAGCCATTTGGGGAAATAACATCCACCAGAAAGGTGGTATTTTGTTGCAGGATGTGTAACTCAAATGCAGACGGGCATGAAAATAATGTGATTAGGCACCTTGTAAAGAAATCAGTATCCGTTATTGCATTAAATTCTCTGTATTGTTTTGAGAAAAGAACATGTTTACATAGCATAGATAGCAACTTCAGTATTAAAATGTCTACATTTCAGCTCATTATATCCACCTGATATTTAGGATTAGATGACTTAATGTACTTGTATAAGGGTTGTTTTGGATATATACAGTACTGTGCAAAGGTTTTTGGCAGGTGTGAAAAAATGCTGTGAACTAAGAGTACTTTCAAAAATGGAAGTGATAATAGTTTAGTTTCATCAATTATCAAAATGTCAGCCAACAAAAGAAAAATCTAAATCAAATCAATATTTGGTGTTACTACCCTTTGCCTTCAAACCAGCATTTTTTCACACCTGCCTACAACTTTTGCACAGTACTGTATGTATATATATTTAATTTGTAC
>JAVQJF010020396.1:0-45839 GCA_036023855.1 Gadopsis marmoratus
CTCGGGGTTCAGTGTCTTGCCCAGGGACACTTCGACATGTGGCCAGCAGGAGCTGGGATCGAACCACCAACCCTGGGGTTAATGGACGACCGCACTATCCTCTCAGCCACAGCCGCCCCCTATTGCATTTCTTATTTATACTGTTTCCAATTTTGGCGTGGCATTATGCTATGAAGTGAAACACTACAATGAGCATTTTATTTGAAATCAACCTGCTATAGTACTTACATGATACACTACTGCGGAGGCATCGCTCCTTTTGTCAGTTAATCAATAAAATGTTAAAACATCATCTTGTGAAAAGCAAATGAATACATTTTTTTTAATAATTGAGAGATGGTTTTAGAATCAAGGATTACGTGGGTTACCAAAAGTGCTGGAGAGAAGCCTACGTTTTGATGGAGGGGTATACAGGATTGGTAAATATGCGGGGGGGGGGGGGGGGTTTATATATGTAACTTTTTTTTTGCCTTTGAAACCCAGCCTCGGAGGCTTTGTGCAGCTGTCACATAATGGGGTTTCCTGTCACAAGGCTGTCTGATGCCATTAATTTGCTTCTCCCACAACGTTCTCCAGGTTGACCGGCTATACACCAATTGCCGAGCCTTTCGACGCTGCCACGTCTCTCTCTCTCTCTCTCTCTCTCTCAGAGGCAACATCTTTTCAAAGAGCTGTGGCACTGCTGGAGAGCCTTTTAAGAAACCAGAGCAATGTGGGGGGTGGATGGAGGGTTTCAAGCTGCATGATCTTTCCAAACATACAAGAGGGAGGAGGCCTGAGTGTGAATAAATACAACACAGCCCAAGCTGCTTTCTGAAGAAACTTACCCCTTAGACCTGTCTTGGGGAGAAAAGGGAAAAAGAAGGACTTGGGAAGAAAGGCGCAGTGGAGAAAGAAAGAGAAAGGAGGCATTAGGAGCGCCCCCGTCAGCCACCTGGAGTTCCTGCAGCCTCCTGGTACATTCCAAGGATCATGAAAAAGAGGGTAAGGGGGGGTAGAAGAAAGAGAAGTGTTTTTATTAAAGGAGGAGGCCCAGAAGATACAGTCAAACCCCCACTGGCCCTGCTCTTTTCACTGAATACACAAGATGACAGGGACGGCCTCTCCATCTGAAACAACCCCTGGTGGGCCATGAAGGAGCGCTCCTCTCTTCTTCACCGATCCATTGAACATGCAGGCCTGGGGGAGATTGGGAGGGCGGCCTCACAGACAGAGGCAACGAAAACAGTGCGCTGACTGAAACAAGATAGGGAGAAAGAAACAGACAGTCAAAGAGCTGAGAGGCTGCTTGTAATATATAGGAGGAAGGGGGCTTCAGACGGAAGAGACAAAGGTGAGAAGGGGGGCAAAAGTCACTCATCATACTGGCTTGACCTTTGTCTGCATTGCCACGTCTCACACACACAAAAGAGGCCAGTCAAACAGCCTTCACTGTTCTGGTGTGGCACGATGGCGGCAGAAAAAAAGCACCCAGTTGCAGGCAGCACAGTCACTTATGGCAGTTTATTAAGGGAACGAAAAAACACTCACTACCGTCAAGGCGGGTGAAACCAAAGCCAGAACACAGAAACACATGGAGCCACCAGATCTAAGAACAGAAAGCCTGCAGGCAGGGTAAAAGTATATAAAGGTGGACAGAGAACGCACCAGAACACGAGGGAACTCCACACGCAACACAGCATGAAGCAATGACTCAACACGGACCAACTGAACAGAGCCCACTAAATACACAGGACACCATGAGGGGCTCCGAGACAGGGGAACACTGGGGTGACACTGATCTACAATCAGTCACACAAGGACCGGCACAGACAGGACGCCACCAGACCGGACGTAGGCAAGACGAAAATCACAACGAAACAGAACACAAACACTGACTCAGACCACGACATTCACTGCCACAGTGTTTGTGTGTAGGTAGGCAGTGACTGGCAAAACTACTTTAGTGTAAAATAGTAGCGTAGTGAAAACTGTCAATCCAAAGTTTCCAGGGTGGCGCCTTAAAATATTCTGCCTCGATCCAACAGTCCAGTTTGTTTTGCTTTTTTTTGTGTGAGATTCTGAATATTAGGCTCACATTTATCAGTTGGCTGGACTCTAACTTCCAGGTTGCTGTGTTTCTGCTGCATGTGGAAGCAAAACGTTGTTGATGAAAACATGAACCATAAACTTGTATACAGATATATAACCAGGCCTGCGATGCTGTTAGTCTGCCATCGCCCCTCAGTGGTTAATAACTGCATAATGCCTCTTTAAAGGGCATCTGTTGGAGCAAAGATCTGCTCATGAAGTTTCCAAACAGTGGCATTAGGCTTACAAGACAAAAAGATATAAATATTGATATTAGAGCCAGTTTAGGTGATTTTAAAAAGATGACCTTGGTTTAAAGGCCAGTGAGAGGCTCGCTCTCTTCGCTCACTACACTTTGTCTTCACTGAAACTCCTGCTGACCACATTGCAGTACCAAAACCAAAACACATGTCTGTCCCAATGAGCATAATCTATGGGGCCTTATGTGGTAACAGCTACACAATCCCTGACTTTATCTTCCCTCTGGAGTCCCAGATTAATATTTATATCAGACAGGAGGAAAACCTTTTGTCAACCCCCTCCCCCACCTCTTTTCTTCTTCCTCCTTCGCTGCTTTACCGCTCAATCAAGAACTGCGCACATGCATAGCATCTGCACAGCATTTCAACAAATGTAGACAACCTCTTGTGGTATCGGCCTACAAATGTGTTTCTGTGAGTGTTTGCATGTGCTCAAACACACTTCTTTCAAGTACACTCTTGCATGCTCATGCACCGCTGGAGGACCCTCACACACACACTCCACCAGCCTTTTATTGTCTGAATGGTCTGAAGTCCCCTCACAGAGCTATACAATCCCCTCCATATGTTTGCATGTGAACCTCCTCCAACTGCATTACACACACACACACACACAATCCCCCCTGTTACATCATGGTGGAGGTATTCCAGTTGGACATAAAGATTAGGATGTGGAGAGACCTGAAACCTCTCCAGAAAAGCCTTTGCACATCACGGCTACGTATCCAACTACAGTCTCTCCCTCTCCGCATCCCTGCACCGGCTTCTAGTTATTACCATCGATGGGATGGTATCTCTTCCCCACTGGGAAGCAGAGCCTGAGCTTGTCAAACGTCCTATTCTGTAGGTGGAGCTTTGGAAAAACAGCTTTCCACCTCTGCAGTGATGTGAACCTGGGAGCCGCCTCATTCATGCCATTGTGTGCCTTTTGTGTTTTCAGGCAGTCAGGGTTTGTGTGTTTGTGTGTGAAAGAGGCAGCGGAGGCTCTGGTTTATTTCATGGCCCAGATGCAGCACCTCACTGTCAGAGCTGCCTTTGCTTCGCTGAGACCACCAAGAGGAGCAAAGGCTTCCACGACGCTACCGAGAGTGTAAAGAAAACAACAGTGTGTAGACACATACTCTGAATGGTAGTTAATCCACATGTGGCTGCACTGTAGTGGCGTTTCATCATCCTCATAGGTGCTGTCTTTACTGAAAAGACAAATGGCATGGGACTCATCACTCTCAAAAGGTACCATGGTGTTATGATGCTAATGGTTGGTACGTTCAGTATTACAAGCAATGTACCACAGTACAGGTCATGGTAAGAATTGTACATTGTGGTACTGTCCAAGGTACAAAGGGGACCACTGTACTGTCCAATGCACCAACATTTATTTAGACTGAGTCCACTGCTTTTGTGCCCGGAGTTTATCCACCAGGATAAAGTATTTCTCCACCAGAATTGTGTTCTTGGTAGAGTGGAGACAGCTTTTTTCAAACAAGTATGAAAAATCCAATATCTATGAGGAGGCCATGAGGGGGGTAAGAGTGCCATGAGATAACTTAGCTATGATATGGCGCTACATAAATAAAACTGAATTGAAATAGTGCTAGAGTGTTTGGACTATATGGATTAACAGCAGAAGACTATTGCGCTGTAAGAGTGGCTTGAGAAGCTTCTGTGTATGCTTTCATATGTTTTAACATTTTTTCTGTGACCTTGGGCTGATATTAGAATCCATTGTAACTTTTGTTAATCCAGTTTGACTACAGGTGGTGTTGTTGTCACAATAAATGTGGAAATTTACAGAAAAATAAATAAAGAATATATATATATATATATATATATATATATACAAATAAAAGATAAATTATCCCTTTGTTTTTTATTCCTGGCTGCGATGGCGATGGCTATGGCATAGGTGACTGTTGATGCCTGCTCAAAATACTGCAAACATCAAATAAATGTTTACTAAATGCTCATGTTGTCAATCTTATATTTCTACTATATATTGTTATTAACTTGCCGTCGAGTCCATTTGAGAGCAGTTTCTACTTTCAGGCAGCCTGTAAGTGAGACACGCAGTGAGGAGTTAGCTGTGGCAAAGTGTGATACGCCCAGAGTAACAAGTGGGAATGTATGACAATATTTATATTAAATACAATATCATTTAATCGTTTTTCCCTTTCAGGTTGCACACAGATTGCATCACAGTCAGTCTGCGGTACCACACACTCTGTGTAGGCCATCCCTCCACAGAGGGAGACTACTCCTGCATTAAATGTACTAAATAAAATAAAAATGATCATTATCATTATTGCTGACTTTAATTTTGTCACAGTAGTGAGCAAGTCTACCTACTATGTAACACATTTTCATTGTGTGTTTGAACTTAAATCTGGCCAGTGTTTATATAACTATGTAACATTCTAACATGTTTTTATTCAAACTGATATGTTGCCTTTCCTGTAAAGTGTTGGTTTCCTGTACCCCGTTCACTGTCATCCATATTTCCTCATCTTGTTCTTCTCAGTCGGTCTTCTCTGGGTTGACTGGCGGCTCATGTTACAGCATACTGCCACCTGCTGTCCCGGAGGGAAACACTGCTAACTTGTTTTGTAATTAGGCCTATTATTATTTTTAGAAGGTTAAAGATAGGGGAGACTTACGGGACAATATTTAAACAGGAGGATGGCAGGATAGAAGGAAAAGTACAGGAGAATCCTAGGAAAAATGGGAGGACTGACAGGCCTGATTTTATTATTAAGCGTTTACTATCGTGATAGTTTCCTCCTTTCCTCTAATCCGTGGTGTACTTTGTAAGGCATCAGTACTGATCATGGTCGGACACGTTGTGCCATTATAGGTTCAACTCCACACACGGGAATATCACCAGTTAATCCAGCACCAGTTCAACCGGAACACCAGAGCACATATTAGGTAGCGATGCCTTCTTCCTTCCTGTTCCTTCCTTGATTCATACCGTTGTCCCTCACGTGCGTCTTCCTCGCGGTTAGCATCCAGCCCTGGTGTCACGTCTACTTCCTGTTGTCCTGCTAAAAAGCTCCTGCCAAAGCTGGATTCATGTGTGCATGAATTGTTTACTCATCCTGGGCATGAAGGCCAAAGCCATTTGATTGACAGCTTGGCCCTATAAAGGGATAAGCAAAAGCAATGTGGGAAAAGCAAAAGGGAAAAGAATAAGGAAAAATAAAGGGATCATTTATATTTGATTTGTCATTATATTATTATATTATTATATTATATATGTATTTTATTTATTTCTCTTTATATTCCACATTTAATGTCTTATTCTTTTACAGATTTATTCTTTTTCGTGGCACTCCTATGACTCCATAATGAATAGCCTGGTTCCAGGTCTGGTGCTTTCTAGAGCTCTGTAGGCTTAATTCAGCATGGGGACGTCGTCTGCCCACTTGGCTAGCAATTAAAAATAGCATCAGAAAAGTTGTCACAAAAACGGCAACAAGCATGGATGAGATGGAATCAGCTATACCTGCTGTTGTAAATCAACTACTTAATTTGTAATTGGGATAACAGTGTTCTTACCAGCTCAGCAAGGCTCAGCTGACTACACTTCAGCATTACCGTACACTCAACAAATGGCAATAAAAAGCATGAATCTTAATTATTCCTTCAGCCAAACCAATTTGCCAGCAACATGTATTAACTCTGGATTCTGAGACAAAGGTTTATGTTCAAAAGTTATTATATTTCTATGTTTTTAAAACTCTACAGAGACATCAGTGCTGGTGGTAAATGATCGAAAGGCTTGCAGAGATACTGCTCCACCTGCGATGACCGTGGGCCTTACATCTCCGAAAACATCTGAGCCAATTTTGACAAGTAAACCACATATTCAACATCTAAATCTGATTTAAATTCTCAAAGCATCAGTGAGAACATAAGTACAAGGAAGAAGCCAGATTGATTATCTTATTAATTCTGTCTTTTTAAATCAGTGACAAAAACACAGCGCCAATTCTTTGCATTTTTAGTGGTACAAGGACACCCATTCACATTTAACACCAAGGGCTTCACAATGGCGTGGCCTTGCTACTAGTACTGTACAAGCTGCGTCTTGGTCACCGTTTGAAAGTGAAAACAGGATAATACCAAGAAAAGAATATCACAGTTCAGATTCTCTTTGCAAATTGATATTGCCAAGCAACATGAGTCAATCAAAACGGTCTCTCTGGCCACACTGGGCGAGTTAAAGTCTGGACCTCCTTGAAGACCTCACACCGATAGGCCTCCCTCCCTTTCTTCTGCCCTCTATTCTTCATTATCTAATTCAAGTGTCAGTTTTCAGCCGGCGCCTGCGTTGACCCTTTCTTCTGCTATTGTTTCTGCTCAGTGGGGGGGGATGCCTCCCACTTCATCGTTGATCCAATTAGTTTGGGAAACCTTTCTCCGCTTCTTTACAAGAATGAAGGCCACTGAATAAAAATGTGAAACAAAAGAAGTAAGTTAACACAGCACCGGTGTCATTGATTGACACCGGTGCCAAAATGCCTGTGTGTTGCCATTATGCCGGATCGAGTTATGGAACCTTAGCAGAGAAAGGTGGCCACGATGAAATAGATGAACATGTCTAATTAACTTGTGTTAAATAAAAGGTTTCCAGTTCCACACAAGTGACTAAACCACCCCACAGCTTTTTTTATGGTTTTGCCTCCTGGTAGGGCTTTTTAAATGGCAGGAGCTGATTAAACTGATGTCATTTTATCTTTTTTCCCCTACAGCACACACCTGGCATCTCTATGCACCATTCTCTATTGGGTGCACAAGGGAAACACTGGGCTGTACTACCGTAGGTTTCAAACCGCCACACACTTTAGGGGTGCGCTAATAAACTCTAAGAAAAAAGGTTTTCCAACACTTGTCAGGATGTAACCATGCATGTCTTTGTTAAACGTGGGTTGACTTAACCTTTTTGCCTAATTGGTCATGTTCCCAATGGTTCATAAAATTGGCACACTGTAAGTGGTTGCTGTGAAAAGACAATATCCATAATAATTAGGATAAGCCCATAATTAGCTGCCTGCAAAGTTACACAGCTGTATACACAGAATGGTGGAGTGGAAAATCACAGACGGCGCATTCTTTCTGTAATTCCTGGCGTCATTATTTGATCGAGCTGGCTAATTGGGCGTCGAGATTGAATTCCTCACAGGGGCAGAAGTGCATGAGTAGACTAGACTGACTCAATGGAGGGCTACATCTTTCAGTTCTTCTGAGGGATTAACAGATTGTGTGCGTTTGATAAATCGTGCGTCTGGGCATGAATAAGTCATCGGGCGTTCAGCCTCGGGGAGATGCCTTCAAATTAGTCAAAGAGGAATCAGGTCTGAGAGGACATGGTGCTCACGTGGAGGCAGGTGGAAGTGATGGGAAGGAAGAAATGCACATGAAGTGATGGTGAATGTGACTGTTTGTGAACGTGTATGATGGGGAATCAGATTCTATATCATGCTTCTGTCCTTTTCATTTACACAGCCTCACATTCATGGGACAAAACAAAACTTCCAGCTTGAATCGTTATGTCATGATCAATCATGCTGGGATGTTTCTGAATATCAGAAGTGTAGTAGTTATGTATCTCTGTGTGTGTGTGTCACTGCAAGCACAGACAGGACAGGAAGGACTTCCAAATAAGGCAGGAAACACAGACACCAGCCCACAGCCTATGACATAAATCATTGCCACATTCATTTTGAGGGATTGCTACGACTAACATAAACAGTGGAACCCATGACCAAGACGACCGGCATACTCTGCTGTCCGCTGCTTAAATCTTCACATCATGTGTAGCATTCCGTGTTTTGGGTTTGCATCAAGCCAAAATCTATATATTTAATCAGCATTTACTTGAAATTCAATTTATCTTTTAAAAATTGGATGAAAAGAATAGTGAGAGAAAGAGTTGAAAGATGGTGTCACTGCTTGTACAGTCTATGCTAAGCCTAAAGTCAAAAGCCAGTGGGCAGCCAGTGAGGCATTATGCAGCAGGTGCATAAACTGATTGCAAATACTGTATTTTGTATTAACTTTATTATTTGCTTACATTGCTTAGTTAATTTATTGAATTTGTAGACATGCTAGCAGTGCGGCTCAAGGCATGGTGTCAGTTGTTCGGTCCTCCACTTTGGTCCAGACTGAAATGTATCAACAACCAATGGATGGATTGTCATGAAATTTGTAGAGTCATTCATGATCCTCAGAGGATGAATCATCTGACTTTTCCTTTAGCATCTTCAGCAGGTTTACACGTTGGTCTCAGAGTAACACATTTCCATAATTTTGGATGGATTGGTAATCCCCTGACCTTTCGTCTCACGCCACAATCTGGCCAAAATATCAGCTTGCCTAATACTTTGATTTATCACCAAATACTGTACCGACACAAATGATGACATTTCAGGTGTTTCGTGCAGCAACAAGGGCACGGACAACACAAGACCAACTGTACAACCATGCAGGTGAACCCGGGTCACCCTGCAGTAGTGGGAGAGTGTTTTGCCACCAACCACATGTCAAAACAAGTGCACAAGATGTACATTTGAGGCAAATCTATTTTCTTTTATTTTTACATATTTATTTTATTTAACCAATATTTTCAATGTATGTTCAAAAGCAACCAAGTCATACAATAAAAAAATGACTTGTCTGTGATTCATATTGTATCCAGTTCTGTACATCCATGAAAATCTGTGGGAAAACACATCCATTTGAAGAACTGTGGCTGATCTACGGCATAATAAGCACTTTCTATAATTTTTACATAAACTGCACTGAGCAGCAGGGATCAAATGTTATGTAGTCGTGGGAACGCATATGAATTTTTCCATATATAAATCACATAAGTCTACAGTCTATTGTAGACATGACCGCCATCGTGACTGGGTAAAGGGATGTGGCTATCAACTGGTTGGGCAGGAGGAACATTTTTCATAGACTGCCCCAGGGAGTCCAGAGGCGACTCGGATTCTGTCAACAGTGAATGAAGCCAGCGACACCCACATTCATGAAAACTGTTTTGTTTTTGTCCTGCAGGAGTCTAAAGTTAATTTGAATTTTTCAAGAGTTGATTCATTGTTCTCCACGTTGACAACCAGTGGCATGCATTCAGCTGATTATGCTGCGAGAGAGGCGGAGCGGCAGAACGAACCAGCAGCAGTTTGGCTCAAGTTTGACACCAACAGCAAGTTTAATCCGTGTGTTTGCATTTTTTAGCCACATTGCTTTTACCTTGTATGGAACAACTGGCATTACATGAGACATTATGAAATAAGCACATTAAAGAATATATATATAGAGATTGTAATATTAGAAACTATACTTGGTGAACATGAGCAATGTATTTTTCTCAGGAGTTGGTAGAGAACAAAAGCAGAGCTGAAAGAAAGGGAATGTTGTACCTACATTCATCGAGTGGACACAAACACCACCATGTTGCTCCGGCAATTGCAGCTAATTCAACTTTATAAAAAGGTAATATGTCAGTTATGCATTTTAGCTTGTTGTGAAGCTTGTCTGCCCACAAGTGGCCAAAAATGTTAATGCAGCTTTCACTTTTGCACAGGCAACCACTATGAAGCAATACGGTATAGTGTGATATTTAGAATACCGCTAAAACTCTTGAGTGTACAAATATAGAATTGTCTATATCTAATAGGGCTGATGGAACAAATTCGGGAGTCAAATATGAATCAAATAGTAGCAAAGAAAATACTAAAATACCAACTGAATGCTGAAATTACGATTTTAATGCGTTTTGTTTCTTTATATAAATGTGTTGGCCAACATGAGCAGATTTCGCCATTCTCGCCTTGGCCTAAGTTGCCCGCACGTGAAAACGAAATGTTTTTGCCATGTCTGATGAACAATGAAGTTAGGAATCACAATTAGAAATGGCAGAAAACAATGCACCCACAGAGATCACCACTCCCGACCATGTAAGAAGCGAAGTGTGGAACATTTTTAGGATTTCTGTCAACAAGTGGAAAAATAACAAAGATATAGTAATCAGCAGAACACGCAAGGTCCTGAGGACACACCTGTTGACACTACACCTGTCATGACTGTGGGGTTTCCTGTGGTGTTTGTAACCCGTTTTCCACTTGTGCCTCATGCGTGGTCCCTGTCACTCACCTGCCTCATCAACCGGCAGCTTGTCTGTAGCGCGTCTTCCCGGATCACAACTGCCGTCGTGTCTCCCGGATCCACAGCTCTTTCGCCACTCTCCGTTGGCGACGGCTTCCCGGCTCAGCCTGGATCCACGACTCGCCTCAAAGCTTCCGTTAGATCTGCCCGGTGTTACGTCGGCAATAAAGACTGTAGTATTTCTTCTCACCCAACATCCCCTCTGTCTGCTCTTGGGTCCACACCATCACTTCACACGACGACAACACCCGGGCAGGCTAGCTGATCTAGATTGCGAGGAACTGCAGCTAACCCCCCCCCCCTTCATCATGGGGCTTACCAGCTGCCTGCCAACTTACTGTTATTCATTTTGTGCCTACGCTTTATTATTACTTAGCAAAAACGCTATCACCTGTTGGTAATTCCAAATGTTTAAAGGTAATGTTATGCCCTCTAGTGGACAGAACATATAACAACCTGTTAGTGGCAATTGTCTGTGAGTGAAGGTCGTCAGGCTTCTTGGAGAGACCTGAAATGTCTGCAGTCTAAACAAAGTTTCAAGCTGAAAAGTTGGTTTTCTGCTTTGTGACCCTGTTCAGATTATATCAAACATTTTTATTGTCGAAGTGATGTTGTTTCTTCGTTGCGCTTTGGGGACTGCTATAATATAACGCATGTGCCCATATGGTGGATTTGCATTATATCACCATCTAGCAGAGTTGAAGACATGATTGCAATAATTTTAGATTGAGACCTACAGTAGTGACATCCAGAGGAAAACACAGGATTTATCTAATAATGAGTGCCGCCTCTCTCCGCTCTCCCCTCCATGTGTCCCTCTGGCTTCCCTCTAAGTGGCTGCAGGTGAGGCACAATTACTCCCGTCTTTGCCATTTTGGGGTGAGTGTGCAGATAAACAAACGGCATATGGCGCAACTAATTGTTCCACTACACGAAATGGAACGTGCAGGAGGAGTAATCAAGCAGCTTTGTTGGAAATAACATGCCACACAAATGTCTCTGTTCTGCCTGATGATGTTTTGAGTTTTTACGGCTGAAAGCCTGCCTCCCCGCCAACAGTCCACCTGCCCTCTTTAGGAGGAACAGAGAACATAGACATAGAACATGTCGCTTGTGCCAGTGGAAAACACCTTCTGACATCGTGAGAGGCAGGCAGCGTCAGCTGGAGGTTGAACAGGTGGGGGTGCGGGGAAAGAACATACTGAGCGTAGCTTCCAAATTAAATTCAGTACATTTCAACTGCTAGGCTGAGGTACAAACTGACACGCAGATTTCTTTTCACAAAAAACAAACACAACATCAACAGTTGAGCAGACAAAATAGCCTCTTTCCTTCTTGTTTTGTTCACTCTGATACTCTCCTGTCTGGGCTGACTGCTCCCCACATTCAGCCACTCATGCCTCTCTTCTTCTTACTCCTCTTCTCCTTTTATCTGTCCCCTCTCATTCCCTTAAATCAGGTAACCAGGTCCAGCTGGGCAGCCAGGAGAACTGGTGCTGCCCAGCTGCACGTGGGATTTGTAGTTCTCTCCCAAGTTCATGCTGATTTGTAGTCTCCGCCGCTGCCATCCGGTCGGCACATCCGTCTATGACTTGACCTCTTGCGACATCACAACGCACATAAATGCAGCATTTTATTTCCCTGTTTAGGGGAAGGTTGTCTAATGGACATAGCAGCATGTGCTGCAGATTTAGTGCTCTAGTAAGTAACCTGTTTGCTGGGTGAAAGGTAATTTTTATTTGGTTGAATATACTACAAAGTATGGTGACATGAAAACTCCACAGTACATTGGCCCCCACTGCCAGCCAAGCAAGCTAAAGCCCGCTGGCTTTAGATGCTGAAAAAGTAGTCCATGCATTTGTTACCTCCAGGCTGGACTTTTGCAACTCCCTATTATCAGGCCTAGACTGCCGGGAGACTTCCCATGATGCACTGAGCTCCTCTCTCCTCCTCTCCCTAGCAGGTATTTCTGCCTCTGGATCTGTACAGTCTGGATCTGCAGAGTCTGGATCTATGGTTGCAGGCCACCTGGTTGCCCCTAGGTTCCTGCTCTTATTATTAGCATTACTATTATTATATTACTAGTATTATTTTTAACATCAAAACCATTACCACTACTAGTGCTTTACCTCTCTCTCTACCAACCTGGAATTGTTGAGTCTCTGTAAATAAAGAGTTGGTCTAGACCTGCTCTATATGAATGAGTGCCCTGAGATAACTTTATGATTTGGCACTATGTAAATATAACTGAACTGAGAGGAAGAATATCTGAGGCCGGAATTATTTAAAGCCCCTACATCTGTAAGGAGTGTAGGTCATTATCAGGGTGGAAAGTGATGAGGTACCTGCAGTGGACCACCACAGGCCCACCGTCGGGAGGTGTCGAGGCTTTGACCCGGCGCAGGAAAGCCAGCAGCCCGGTAGCGTGGTACGGCACCCCGTGCTCGGGCCAGGAGGTGAAGTGGAACTGGCACACCTCGTGTTTGGCAGGGTAGCCTCTCTAGAAGAAGCAATCAGGCAGCTTTAACGAGATGCTGTCATCATGAGAGTGGAAATGTTGAGATGAGTTCACAAATAGAAACCAATTAAACAGACCCACTGAGTCTGAAAGAGAAGAGGAATGCTGGGTATACATGACACAGGGGCTGTACTTGGAGGGCTGAGATAAAAATAATGTGGGAGCGTGACTCACCCTCTCCATGGCGAAGGTGCGCACAGTGTACTCTGCCAGTGTTTCTGTCTTCAGTAGTGTTATCTTAATGTCACCGTAGAGCTCGGTGTCATCAGGCCAATATTTACAGCACTTCATCTGGACAAAAAACAAACAGCTACAGTTCAGAAAGGTTCACACACATGAAAGTGTTGGATAAGACATTTCTTGATACTACTTCTAGGGGCATTTCATACTCTTGGAAATAGAACTAACTCACTGCCAGTCTGTCCCCCAACCAGACAGCCCTCCACTGTTTCTCTTTTATATTTCCATTGATGCAGTGTTTTTTTGCGGCGTCGACGTTCTACTGCTGGCTGCGTGGTGTCAACACCCGTTTCCAGATCCAAAAATGCAATATGTTTCTCACCTGCAAAACCTGGGAAAGACTATAGAAGTCTATGTGAAAGGATGTAAGGCTAAGAAAGCATTTTTTGACTTTTTTTACGTTCTTCCTTGAGTCGCTGTTAATTTAAGACCCTGATGCTTGTTTGTCTGTGATTTGAGTTTCACAGAATGAGATGGGATGTCACACCATTTGTTCTTTTGTGTATTAGATGCGTTTGCACCAGAAAGACAAACTAAAGCTTTTGGCTGCAGAGGTTTTTGTTCGATGTTGTCCGTTTGCCGTCGCTGATCAGACTTGCTAACGCTAACAGCAGCTATGTGTGAGAGGCACAGACGGAGGCCACGCTCACATCGGCGTTTCACTCTATGTCAACACACGACACAGACCAGCTGAATTCCGCCGAGCTAAACGGTGAAATCCAAGCAGACACGTACAAGCTGATTTTGGGCCGAAAAAAAAAAAAAACTGCGTGGAGTTCCTCTTTAACACTGTTGGTTCAGTTAGCATAATCGGATATCTCA
This sequence comes from Gadopsis marmoratus, assembly GCA_036023855.1. Taxonomy (NCBI): domain Eukaryota; kingdom Metazoa; phylum Chordata; class Actinopteri; order Centrarchiformes; family Percichthyidae; genus Gadopsis; species Gadopsis marmoratus. Next base: position 14,083 of record JAVQJF010020396.1, read on the forward strand.
TTCTAAACTGCATTAGTTATATTTAGTTTATTATTTATTATTTCTCTATATGTATAAAAATGAAACCGCCATAGCAACATTTACACAGTACTGTCAGTTAGGTTTAATACTGTATATCTCTTATGTGATGAGTAAACTAAGCTTGATGTGAACCTCCCCTTTAATTGGTCATAAACAGTAAACACTTGTGCACAATACCAATAACATTTCTGGCTGACTATGGTACCTTCATTGATCACATTTTATAAATCATATGTTTAGTGTAAGCTAAGAACATATAATATTTTGTCGAGTTTTCCCTTGCCACTGTCTCCTGGTGCTGCTCATTGCGGGAATTCTTGGGTCTCTAAATAAAGAGTCGGGCTACACCTGCTCTATATGAACAAGTGCTATGAGATATAAGTGCTTTGTTATGATGTGGCGCTATATAAATAAAACTGAATTGAACTGAATATATATTTTCCTGTATTCAGCAGAGGCAGGAATATTTAGTGGAACAGAGGCCACGGTGTTCCTCCACGGGCCTTCATATACATCAAAGCTTTGACCTTGGTGCATGGACACCAAAGCAAACGGTGATCACTCATGATCAGACAGCGGCAGCCATTTCCTCCCACAACACAGAGCTCTTCTGATATATAGTGGATGATAAAGGGAAGCTCCAGGAACACATTCCCTCTATCCATCTTCGCAGGCGGCCGGAGAGGTCACAGGACAAAGGGGAGGGAAACCTACCCTGCCCACTTCCACCAGCTTGGTGATCATGACAATACTGAAGCAGTTCTCCTGCCAAACCATCCGCCAGAAGTCGTAGATCATCTCCTGCTTGGGGCCTGCGGAGGAGGAGATACACAGCGGAGGTATTGGTGGTGGAGGAGGAGAAAGAGAGGAGGATAAGCAGGGCAGAGACATGAGCCATAAGTCACAGAAAATAGCAGTAATAACCATCAATGTAGAGGCGCTGTGTAATCCATGCTACGGAGTAGAGTAACAATGTGTCATTCATGAACTATTGCCCGGCTCTGTGTTCGCCTAATACTACAGAGAAAATGCCATTTCAATACACCCACAAATCTTCAGCCATTGTGCCAACAAGCCCCTGTATTACCTTTCCCAGGCACCAGTGGCTGGCACAAATCACCGTTCCCTGGAGAAGATGACACTTTCATTGATTTCATTACAGTGTGGCGTTGATAATATCACAAGGTCCTCCTTTATACGGCCTCCCCTGCCAAACACACTACGCCCCTTTTAGTGAGCAAGATGTCTATTCATTTCTGCCCACTTGTTTAATAGGAGCATTATCTTGTCTCCTGTAACTAACCTAGATGGCTTTTTTAAGAGAAGGTTGCACCTTATCATCCCTCATACAGTATGTGTGCGTGCCAGCAGGGTAGTATATCTCTTTGCTCTTTATCACATTTTCCCTGTTTGTGTTTAAAAATGTACTTTTTCGGGATTATCTGCGGAGCACAATCTCAATTCATAGTCATATACAGAGATAAAACAAGAATTTTCTAAAATTTTCAGCATGGAAGTCTTGACATTTGGGGACATTATGTAACAAAATAATCAAACATCCGCGCATTAGCTTTTCTTTATATGGGAATATATATAAATCCGGTGCCAGGACATTAAGAGCTTTACTCTTACATGAAAAGGCCGGTGGTATTAGATATTTTCTAGAATTTTTCTGCAATCAACAATGAATTACAATGAACAAAGTATTGTCTGTTCATCCAGAGCCAGATATATCTTATTCCTCTGTGCCAGAGGTCCACTGTTGCCCAAAAACTTTTAAAATTGTCCTTAACACACACACTGTGGTTCATTTCCAGTCAATCCCACATACCCTGTTCTGTTCTGCTGCCAGAAACAAGAGCGAGCCGGAGTCATGAAGCCACATCTGTTCCACTAGCTTCTGTAAGGCAGTGCAACTTCTCACTCAGCATTCCTTTCATCTGCCGTTCTGAATAAATGAAGCATGTTCCTGCTGTTTACTTTCAATACTCTAAGGCAAACCGGTATCCACTACAACAACCATGATTTTAACAAAGAAAAACAAAGATTACTTTGTGGACACAGAAGAAACTACAGCTCTTTTCTCTTTCTATATATCCGCATTTATTGTCTTATCCTTTCCATGATTTATTGTTTTTCATGGCACTCCTATGACTCCATGCTAGTTGAAACCACTGGATGACTAGCCGGCTGACGACAAAGGAGCTGAAAAGGTGCAGAAAGCAACACAGAGGCCTGTAGAGGGTTTCCTTTGTATCCACAGATAAACAAATACAATGAGGTGTAGAGTAATGCTTGTTTTCACAACTTTTTCTCCCACACTCGTCTTAACAAAAGGAATCAATTGGTATGCATTTGACTACACACCCCAGGGCAAACATGCAAAGACCTCTGAAGGCTGCGAAATACAATAGGAGGAGGAGTTAGCACCTTACCTGCCTGTTAGAATACAGCGCATTTTCAGAGCCTGACAACGGCTCCCCCTCTCATAACAGCAGGATGCTGATCTTTACTGTAGTTGACCCCAGGTGAGTCGGCTGGCCTGGTTACGTGTAATACGCACACGTGGGCAGCTACTTTAATCACTGTTTCTCCTCCCACAGCTCCCTCCCCCTGTTAGCAATCACTGCGCTGGTTTGTGGTGTGTATTACTGATATGAGATGTTAATTTTTCAGCAGCAGCAGCTCCACTAATGCGTCGCCAGAGGGACGGGGCGGTCAGTTTAGAGACGGATGATGTGCGATCCTGGGTGAATCTGTATGCAGAGCGCTGCCGCTTTGGACTCTGGGCTTTCAGAGTGCTCCTGGCATTTCTCCTCCACGTATGTGCCCCCCCCCCCCCCTCCCTTCTTCCTCATCTCTGGACATAATGGAGAGTTAGCTCAAAGCACCTGCTGCCCTGCCGAACATGCACAGCTGCCTTAAGACTCATATGAGATCCAACAAATCAGCCTCGTCCTGCCGTGACAGCCGACCACCCAGGGCTCAGCATGAGTATATAGGGTATGCAGAGCATGTTGTTCAGTGTGTGCAGAGGGACAGCTTCAATGATGCAGAGTCTGTACAGTCTACTTGTAGACACTACATGTGTCTAAGAGTGGAAGTGATGGATTGCAATTACTGTGGCGACTGCGGTATGCTTTACAACCTGGGTCTTATTTTCAGATCCCATCACTTCAGGTTAGATCAGGAGGTTAGACTTTTATTTTAATCTTGGGACCAGAAATTGTAAATGTATTATGTTCCCGGGCAGCCAAGCTCATTAATGTATAATTGACCAACCAACCAATCGATATTAGCCTATAATCATTCATTAAATTATTGCACGTCTTTTACATTCCAGTAATATTGTCAGTTAGTGACCGAGTTCGTCCGCAGTAGCTCCCCTGGTGGAGTGCGTACAACTATGGCTGAGTCCTTATTGCAACAGCCAGGGTTCGATTCCAGCCCGGACCCCCTCGTCATCCCCTCTCTACCCTTCCTGTCTCTCTCTTCAGCTGTCACTATTGAATATAGGCAAAATGGCCAAAAATAATAATCTTAAAGAAAAATCCCTCTGGAGAAAACAGCACCTAACACAGAACAGGCACCGAACCGTGCGAAACATGCTGATCGTTCATCTCGTAAAGTCGTCCGTCCTGACTGTGTCTTTGTGCGCAGCATATACTTCTGCAGGTTATGCAGGGTAATTCTATTTTATAATGGAGTAAAATCAATATTACTGAAAATGCAAATACTGCTAGGCTTTTTTAAGCAGTACTTTTGGCTTCATTTGACTTTTTGTGGTTAGTTTTATTAATTCAAATAGTCAGCTGTGTTCCATTTTATGAATCACAGAAACTTTAACATTTAGTTTGATTCTGTAAATCACTAACTTCGGTTGGACTATTATTCAGCTATCACGAGTCCTCCTACTTGAATGAGCACGCTGTGGCACACCTTCCACCTCTGCCTGTTCTCTCGTACGCAGAAAGACTTAGTGAGAGAAAGAATGTGAAAGAGAGAGAGAGAGAGAGAGAGAGAGAGAGAGAGAGAGAGAGAGACATTTTCGGCGGTTACTTTTGTGAAGTGATTGAACTGAGACCAAAGTGAAAGATGGAAAGAAATCAGAGTGGGATTACGAAGTGTAAAACATATTCACTGAATAAATAGGATCAGAGCCGGGAGAGAATAAAGAGAATGTCTCGCTCTCTCCCTCTCTCTCTCTCTCTCTCTGTGTGTGTGTGTGTGTGTGTGTGTGCGTGTGCCGCTTGGGGAATGCAGCCTATATAGTGTATCAAACCCGACATCAGAGAGATGGCGCACCACACATGCAGATGTCGGGGAGGAGAGGCACAAAGGCAGAACTTCACAGAGGGCGCCAGCCAGTAGTGTTACAGTGCACGCTGACTGACAGTTACGGCCGATTGTTTCGGGAGTGTTTCTCACAGGCGCCGGAAAGTGACCAGATCCAGATGTGTGGGTGATGCAGCGCGGCCCTCCCCGTCGTCTACACATTAATAATTCACCCGAGCCATTTTTAATATCGTCAGCTGCGTGAAGAACATCGCAAACAAACGCAGGAATTGGCAGTCGAACCCTGCCGTGCGGTATTTTGCACTCACCTTGAGTGGCGATGAAGTGGTTGGATCGCTGGTAGCCCTGTGTGACAGACAGAGGAGGAAATACGGTGGAGAAAAGAAGGAGAAAGCGATGGGAGAGAGTTAATAATTACAAGAGCACATGATGAAGTAAGATTCAGGGACCTCTAACTCTCATTTCACCCCTCCCCATCCATTCTCTTCCTCCATTTTCAGCATCAAATCATCTCTTATTCATCCAGAGCTGGGGTTTTTTGATGTCAGCGCTCTGCTAAAATTCTGCTCTGCTCTTGACTGATGATGTTTCGGCGGATGTGGCCCGACGATGCTCTGCTTAAAATACATTAGCATGTTTGACCGGAAAAGCTCTTTGCGCTGTTTAGGCTCCGGGATGGCTCGCGCTTGAATTGCAATGCATGGAGGAATGGCATTAATTCAAGTGTTTCTCTGTGCGCCGCCGAGCCAGGTCATTACATGCAGAGTGGGGGAGCCGCATTTCAAAGGTGGCCCTGGCTGCGGCGCGGTGCTTTGCATGCAGCCAGGGCCGCTGATCAAAGGTAGATTGACGAGTGAGGGATCTGCTCTGGGAGTAATTCTACCTGAGTGACACTGACTGATCTGACTGTCTCCTTTCTGCTCAGCTTGGCATTAGTGCAAAATTGTGATACAGTGTGGACAGTCTGGAGGCCTATCGGGGGTGTTGGCCCTCCACCAGGCAAACCCTGTGTGCTGAATGCAAAGCAGCCACGCATGATAGATCCCAAGTATTAAGGTTAGTGTGCCCTCTCATCACTCACGGGTGAAGTGATTTCAACTGCTGCATACAATATACAAACACTGTACAGACACACGCACTGATATACATGTACGCACTATTCAGCCAGGCAGACACACAGATTACATTCCATAACTGTCATGCCACAGAGGGAAGTTGAGATGGATGGCCATCGCTATGAAAGGGTGCAGCGACCCTCATTCCCGTGAGCCTCCGTTGCTGAGTTTCTCCGGGCCGACCGGTTTCCTGTCCGTCACCTTGGCAACCACAATTTCCAACAGCAGGCAAGCAGAAAAACATCAAGCAATTTGAATTCACAATGGATTGGAAGGAATAAAAAAAGAAACATGCAGAGTCATTTGAGACGTGGAAAGCTTATCAATTCGATCAGAAAGAGGGAAAAACAACTTTCAGTTGCCTTTTGCTGGGACACATTTGGCTCACTAACTACAGCCTGTGACAATCTGACCTTGGTGTGTGCATGTAAATAAAAATCAGTGCTCAGATTTATCATGCATCTCAGAATCACTCGCAGGGTTCCTGCTGAAACTTTAAACGTGAACAGAAACCATCCTCTCTGAGAGTACTGCAGGACATTACAGGGAGCTCTGAGGCTTCCTCTGTTTTAGCGATTTGTTGTTTTTGTGGGGGGGATCAACACATTTAAATGATTTACAGCCTGCATTTGAAAATCAGCAGCATGGAAAGTGAAATAAGAGGACGAATACCATCGCTTGTGGGTGTGCAACAAGATAAATTAAGCACAAAATTTACAGCATTTTGCCAATTCTGTTTCAAAATACACACTCGATAGCTTAGGTGTTTTGGTTTTTTTGAAAACACACCCACCGTTGTAGTTTAGATTCAGAGGGACCCAAATTATCGCTGTTGTAGCTGCTTTTCCTCGTTACCAAAGAAAATTGCAAGAATTCATTTCCTGTGGAGTTATTTGTGTGGGTGGGACAATTACTGTAAATCCCAAGGAAAAAGCTATCAGAAAATGTTTTTTATCCTCTCAATATCTTTGATGAAGGGTTTTGTTATTTCAAATACAGACTTTTACTTTTAATGTGTGCACGTCTGCTGGCACCACCACTGTAAGTCCACCTCACAGGCTCCGGGCCTATAAATGCCAGTAGCGATAGGATGAGTCTTAGATTGAGGAAATCAATTATTTGTTTTTACTTTAGTCATAAAAGTAGTGACAAATGTGTACGGCTCACTTTGTGGCCAGTTAGAACCGATTTCAGAAACATTTCGGCCCAAAATCAGTTCATTTCAGTGGAACCGCAACAATTAGCGCGTTTGCTCATGGAGGCAAAGCAAATCCCTGCAGAGCTTTTTATGTATAGTTTAACTTCGGTGGATGTTGACACAGCTGTATGTTAGTTGTGTCGCACCATCTAAGTTTGTAGAATTCCCCTCGATGGAGTTTGAACTGCTCCACAAAAAAGTAAAGGTTTGCAGTCATTTGTCAGAAACGGGTTCATGGCCGAACTCTTGAACTCGCTAGCTTTGCTCACTGGCAGTTAACAAATGTCTAACTTGCTACCTTTCCAGCTAGCTTTGCTGACGTTTGTGACAGGCTAGTGCTAGCGTGTCATTGGTTAGCTAGCCAGCCACAATACCTCGCCCGGTGGCCTTGCAATTGGTCACCAAACTTCCAGCAACACCTACTTCACAAGGACAAGTCAGTGAATTTTGCTGTGTCACTTTACGGTTTGTCTGGGCGACTTTTCTTCTCTGAGATGCCTGATGAATTTGGGCCATGGGAAAAAGTCTGATATTGTTAATGTTAATTGTTAATGATATTGAAAAAGTCTGATATTGTAAAATGTTAAACATGTTAAACTCATGTCTGTTTTTCACCCCAGTTGACTGTCACTGAATATGTTTCCAATGCTTGCTGTCTCATGGTGACAATAAACTCTGGCTTTGATCTAAACTGCTTGATCTGACCTAGTCTACTCTCCTCTGTGGAATATCGTCAGGCCTTTTATGGGACAGCCTGAACCCCAGGTGGGCATCTGACTATGGATGAAAGAGGACAGTTCGGGGGGGAAATTAACTCAGGGGAAAAGTGATGGCTAAGGGTGGACAGGCTCAGCAGCTCAGAGCGGAAAAGGGAAGGAAGATCTGCTGTTGGAGGGAAGCCATGGAGGGCTGGCAGGGACACTGAGAGGGGGCAGCGTGAAAAGGAAGAGGAGGTGGAAAGAGAAGAGAAGCAAGGTACTTACTTCCCTGTTTATCCGAATCTAAGAGATGCCAAAAGGTTGAAAACAAGGAGGGGTGGGGGGCGGCAAACGGAGAGAGAAAGAAGCAAAGTAGGGGAGGAAACAAGAGCTAGTTATTGTGATTAAAGACCAGGAAAAGGGGTTAATAAAATGGTTAGAGAACTTTCCCCCAGGACCTGTAAAGAGAATAATTCCCATGTTTCTCTGCCAAAGGACACTTTTGTTTCTTCAGATTTTCCTCTAAACCCCCTCACACAGAGCTGTCCTTGGTGTTAATAACACAGATGACACTTAAGTATGTTCTGCAATAAAAGAGGGCATGATAGGGATAATTCCATAGGAAAGAATCGTTTTTTAATACATTCTATGAATATGTGAAGGCGAACATTTTCTTTAAAAGTTGCGGTGTGTTCGGCAGCAGTTGACCAGCCCAGTAGCCCGAGGAATTCCATCCATATTAGATGGTTCTGCACCTCACGATTTATGTCGGGTGCAAGTGTAGGAAGCGGTGTGCATTTTGTGAAGCAAGGCGGCAAGTAAGGGTGTCGAGGTCGGGATGACGTTCAATAAGATTAACGTTGGCCTGTTTTTAAACCATAACAACGATCTTTACCTAACCTTAACCACACCGCAGTAAGGCAAAAAATGTAACTGTTGGCATTTGACACAAAAAAACATTGTCACTGAATGTAATCCGTGGATTTGCATGTCTAGTAACTGTCTGATATTGACGTTCTTGTTTGGCAATAAGGTTGACAACTAACTTACTTAAAGAACGATTCCGGTTCACAGATCTTGGGTCTTATTTTCATGGTTTCATGTCATTTCTCTCAGTTGTGATGACACTGTTCTCAGCAACATCATTGCTGAGATGTGGGAACAGATCTGGTCTACGTTGCTAAAAGGTCGGGCGAAGCAGTCTGACGATCAGACAGGTTGATCCAGATTATCTAATCCACTTTATTTGGAAGGTAAAATCAAAAATGAGCATGCCTAAAATATTGACAACAAACAAAAAACCCTCCAGTTTTGTTACAATGCAAGTTTAGCTAAGCTGGCACTGCTTTTAAAATGTCTCACTGCTTGTGTTTCTCATCACATGTGAAGTTTTAGCAATGTGGCAGCCTTCAGAGATCTCAGACATGACGTTGGTGAGTACATGCTACTACTCCCTACCAAGACAACCAAAACTATTAAAATACGTAGCTGAAAGATGCATGAACTAAGTTGTATGAAACTGGAATTCTTCTTCAAGGGTACTTGGTGACATGGGCAAGTTAACTGGGGTATCCTGCCTTACCCAGATAATACACAAAGGCAGACAAAGACACAAGTCAAAGCAGAATTTGTCTGTCATTAAAAGAAATTAAGCTTTTCGATGCGTCTGCCATGGCAACCGTTACTTCCCATGCTCATTTCCATTTTATCTAATTCTACACAAACTTCTGCTGCTTCCAACGCAGTTGTGACAGGCATCCTTTCCGGAGCGCTACAGCAAGAAAAGACTACGTGACAGTGGGTGTAAATAGCAGTGAACGCAGAATATTTTTAAGAGCTGACTGGATGGTGTCACGTTGGTGCAAGCTGGCAATAAAAGGAACATCTAAAGATTAGCCACAGAAATGTCATGTCTTGTTACCCCATGCCAAAGGGGGGGAAAATGCAATCCTGCATGTGAATGAGAGGAGAAGGCAGTGGAACTTCTCAGTTTAACCTTACAAATTTAACAGTTTAACATTGAGGTATAGCGCAAAGGCTTCTTCAAGCAGCAAACTTCACATGGTGTCAAGGATGATGGCAGTGCGTGAAAAAAAAAAAGCAATGCTCGATTTATTCCAATCGTGGCGTCTTCCTGGAATCACCTGGAATCATTTCTCTGCAATGTTGCGAGCCGGGGGTCTTGGCATGACATGTAGGTGGTGCTGAAGGTTGCACAGTTAATGACACAAAGGTCCTTGGAGCGTTCGTCATAATGGAGCCCTCGCGGGGTACTAAAAGGAGCTTTGACGTTCCACTTTAACCGGCGCCACCCACGTACGCTGAGTCAGGCATCCACTACTGCTCTGGCCCCTTCTGTCCACTTTACATTGCCTTTTGTTTAGCAGACAATAGCAGAAACAACGTAAGTAAATGCAGCATTCAAAGACCAACAGCAAACAACTCCCGTCAAACCCTGCCATGAGTGCTTCAGCAGCTGGGGCCAAAAACAGAGGCAAGACTTTTGAGAGCTTTTCACAGCCACCCTCAAGTTACCCTTCCATTATGAGTGAGCAGCAGAGCTCAGACCCTGGCCTGTACCGAGGGGAAAAGTCCTTCAGATAATGTCGGTGCAGCTAATGCAAAGCTGCCGACATAGGATCTGGCAGGAGCGCGGACTACTGCTGCAACTGGAGAGGCTCCCGGAGATGCGCACTCGAGCCGAACAGTACGTGAGATGAAAATATCTGAAAGTAGATGAAAGGATCAGGCGTGTTATATTGGGTCCAATTGCGGTGCAATGTCGCCTTGCAAAAGCATTTGGGTGAGTCATGAGGCCTGGTGCTCCGAGCTTATGGGCTCTTGTAGGATCTCGGGGGTTGCTTCGAAAAACACCTCGCCTCAAAGACTGTATGTGCAGGCACGCACAGATACACTGCTGTTGTGGGTGCAGTCACCAAATGAGCTCACACAACATCGGAGTGCGTGTGAAGATGTCTGCTGGCTAAGCACTGGCTCAGCCATAACACTACAAGACGACTAGTAGGAGCTTGTTAGGCGCAGAAGTAGGATCAGCAAAGACAGAGATGAAGAAGTCGGAGGCGAAGGAGGAGGGAAGACAAGACCGAAGGCGACTTACGTCTATGTAGTTGGCATTGACATAATCGGAGCTGGGGTCTGTAAGCAGAGAGTGGAGCTTGACTCGATGGCGATCGTCTGAAATGCACAGAAAAAAGGATTTAGGGTTCACGGATTATGTAAAAGATCTACTGTATCAGTCAATATTTTGGCTGTTGTTTAACAATGCAGATCTCAGGTCGTCTGTGTCAACAAATTTCAAATGAAATGGTTGGGATGTGGAGAGAGATGTGACATGCAGCCGAGGTCCATGATCGGGCGGTGCAGGTATATATGGTAGGCCAGTGAACGCCCCGCTGATGAATCTCTTCAAATATCTGTATCAAATTAAATGATTATTCTGGTTTATTAGAAAAGTTTGGACCATCAATACAAATTACACCGTCCTCACCGAAATAATTGCTGAGATCAGGGAAAGCAACGGGATTGGTAAAAAATAACACAAGCAGTCAGACAATCACACGATTTATTACAAACAGAGACGCACTGATCCAACCTTTTCCCTCCCAGAACCAACTGCTGCTGACTCAGCGATCCAGAGTACCGCTCTGATACCACTGCTCTGTCTTACTCCCAGTGTTATCATCTGTAGATCTCACCACGTAGAACTAATCAGAATCGCGTGCCAGCGCTGAGTCAGTGGCCTGCAGTGGCTGAATGAATGCAGCTGATTTTTTTAAAAAAACACTGACGAAGAAACTGCGTTTAATGTGAATTCAACGCACCGCGGCTCATACCAGTCCCGCTTAATACGGCACCAACCAATGTGTGATTGAACTGGTGCTACCATAGGTTTCGCCTCCAAATAAAGTGCTTTAGATCTGGCTAAACTACTAGCTTGTTTAAAAGGTCTGATCATCTGGATGCTGGTGCTCGTTGCCCCTTTACACCTTGTTGCAATGTGTCACTGTGTTGCCAGATCTCAGCAAATACTTTGGTGAGTTAAATTTCACCCAACAGGAATGATTGCCAAGGCTACGAAAACAGTGTTAATAACACAGAATGATCGTTTAAGGGGAATATGGCAAAACCTGTGGTGACACCTGCCTCATAGACAGCTGCTATCTTACCTACATATTTTAATTTACCAGGGTTTTATTGCAGAGCTTTGTGTCTAAATATTATTTCTGAGGCTTTTCTACAATGACTCTGAAAGTCATTACATTAAGCTGTCAAAATTTTAAAATGCCATTTTCATGTGAAAACATTAGCGTTTCCAGGTTGTCTTCGTAGAGCTCACTGCCCACAGTGAAGCACCAGAACAACATGAAAACGGCTAAACCTCTTCTTCTTTGCCATCTTTTCAGTTGGCATGACAGCCAACATCTGGTGAGGCGCGAGGACAGACAGCCCGGCTGACCAAATCACCATGAATACAGGTTAATAATGATTCTCTATAACATTTAAAATGCAGGGTTATCCGTAACCAGAGATAACCCTACGTTTTAACCCTGCCACCGTGACCTGGCCTCGGATACGCGGAGGAAAATGGATGGATGGACTTTTAAAATGCTAGAAAATGTTTGAAAGCTGTTGTCTTAGCTTTGCTGCCGTACAGTCCACACCTGTGACTAGGTAGCTGGTTACTCTGCCGAAAGACAGCCCGTTCTCCTGCTCTCTGTAGTCTCTTATACTGCCAAATGCACCATATAGGTGTTGTCAATTACATGTTTTTTTCTGTTTCTGTTGTCAGACAACCGAATGGGTAGGAAATAGTGATTTAGTTGTGGCCCATAAACACTACAGGCTGCTGAACGGCAATGACAAAAAAAGAAAATTATTCTTTTATAATTGTGACGTCGTCAAAATCAACATAAATCCAGGTTAATGACTATATTGGCATTTAAAAAGAAGGATCCCAGGGAAAGTTAGAAATGGCAGAAAGATCTTTTTAATTTAACTGCCGCCCCCCCCGACTCTCACTGGGCTGTCTTACATTGTTTCACAAAAGCTCTGGGACTAAAAATAATTATTGGGTGGCTTTGGCAGACTTGTAAAATACAGCAGCAGTGCTGTTAAATGATATGTAACTTTACAGTGTATGTATGAAATGTATTAATTTTAAGTTGTGCTGTAACCTGAAGCAAAAGTGTGTTTCTTCCTTGTTACCCCAAAGTACTTACGGCTAAGCAAGCTATCGTGCCGTCCTTTGGTCTTGTCCTTCTTCTTTGTGACGTCCCAGCCATCAAAAAAACTCTGCAAAGTAAAGTTAGAGATCACAAGTTCAGTGATAAAAAGAGAAAAAGATGTTACTTTGACACATCTCGACTCACAATGGAAATGACTCTTCTAATGCAAAGTGTTACCCCTGAGGTTGTCTCGTGGGCAACTTCACCCTTATAGCATCGTGCCAAGTCATTAACAGACATCTGCCACAACGTAGCGGGCAGAGACTGAGGCTGTGAGGTGATACGCAGCAGTCAGAGATGGCTGCGGCCTCCACCACTGCAGCCACTCTCATTCTAGACACCGTGTGAAGCTTGCTGCTTGAAGAAGCCATTGCTCCATGCCTCGGTGTTAAACTGTTCATTTGTAACAGCTGCGTATGACACCCGACTGCTAAATCTGCTGGTGTGGCGGGTTGAGTCACTGGATCTGAGTCAATACTATAAGTGACGACAGCAGAAAAATGGAATTGAAGTTGAATTTTAAGTCCCAGCCTGATCTCCTTGCCGTATCGGCGGACACATCCAGGCTCTCGTACTGAGGCACACTGTCTCCCATCTGCAGTCAACCAACCCCCCCCTGGCCGAGGGGGGGCCAAATTGGGACCACCTGAGACCCCAGGCCGAGCCGCACAAAGCAAGCTGATCAGGGGATTACATCTGCTACCGGATCCTGTACAGGTAACACCTGCTCTAATCCTCCTTAACAAACCTGCCTTTGTCCAGCACTCTGTATTTTTGGAGCCTCAACAACATTCTGTTCACCTTCACACAGCTTCACTTTTAATCATCTCTTCTCTATTAGATCGTCAGCTAAATTCAACATGCTCGACATCTAAAGCCCCGAAGAATTTGGTTTCAAATGACAAAGTTTTCTTTTCTCTGTAATATTTCATGTTCATGAATAAATAAGAAACAATCAAAGTTATAGTTTGGCAAGTCTCTAGATATTACTTAAGAGAATTAAGAGTAACCCAGCTAATCTGCTACATCAGGGCGGTTTGGCAACAAACAACCCCACAAGTGTCATCAATTTTTACTGAAATTAGGAAATATTGCCAAATCCTTTATAATGTAAGAAGGAGGCACTGCATGGCTGTGATGGCTCATCTGACAGGTGCTCTTTAGTTGGGCAGATGGAAGTACAAAACACAAAGTCTTGCTTGATATTAAATGATGCAGACAACCATGGAAAAGAAACCAAGGCACTCAGTAATCTTACAATAAATATATATCATTACTTCAGCTGAGAACAGAGTGCCTTGGTTCTGTTCCTTGGCTCTCTGCACAACTAAATATCAAGCAAGACTTCCTGGATTTAGTTTACTGTGAAATCCTCGTCTGCGAAATCTCCTATTTCCAACCAAGCCCCGCCCCCACTTAGAACCAGTGAGAAATACAGAAATCTTTCATGTGAAATAACCAAGATTGGTCCAACTTTGACAGATAATTGTGTGCTCACGTTGGAACCCATTACTCACAGCAGGATGCTGATTGAGAAACTAGATTTTCCATTCCTTATCAGGGACTTGTTAATTGGTTTGTTTACTTGTCCATCATGTAGACATTCTCGCAGCTGATCACCACTGGGGATAAGAAATCCTCATACTAGAACTGATTTTAGCTTATATCACACATACTGTATATTGGTGTCACGTATTTGTTGGCTGAAAATTAGTGAGAAACTGCAGCACAGAGATTTGGGGGCAGCAGAACAAGCTAAAAACACAACATATGACATGGCTTTGGAAACAGTTCTTTAGTGCAGTGTTCGTAGGCTGTAATACCAAAACAATGAGCTACTAAAGGCTGAAAAGCTCTGTCGAGTTGACAGGAACTGCAGAGTTCGTGCTTTTCTGCGGGTCTCTCACTACCAGTGACACCGTTCAAATTAAACAATCATTTGATCAACTGCTAATACAAAAAAATATCGATTAGTGCAGCTTTAATGAACACATTTAAGGGTTCCTTATCGAGGTGTCTATGTAGAAAAACAAATGTAGAGTTTTTAGGTTAGATTTTTGATGACGATCAAACTCAATATTGTTACTGGCCTCAAAAATTGGGTGTTGGTTGGCCTCTACATGTTGCAGTGTTGAGGGGGCGCTACAGTTCCAGGTGAAAACAAAATGACACAGGTTTACCCACAGAGGGCTGCATCAGTCATGGAGGGTGCCGTGGTGTCTGTCACTGTGCCTGCTCACTGGCTCTGGTTCCAGATGTTGGCTTCCAAGCACAGCACATACAGTACCCTAACCCACACCGAGGGCCTGACTCATTCATAACCCCCCACAATGCCTTGCAACATGTCTGATCAATGGCAGCAGCACGGCCCTGTGGGAAATAAGGGTTATGAAGTCTGACAGCAGTGTGCACGCTGATCCCCTTCATCTTGTTTATTTCTCCAGGAGATGGGGAGCCGGTCTGAGGAGTGAAAAAGCGACCCAGATATTGATTTTGTAGGGAGGGAATTTGTTGGCCCCTCAGGGATCTTAATGAATGGAAAAAAGTGCATCTGGCTTCCTGCAGGTGGACGTGCAAAAAAGAATTATCACCACTGGTTGATGTGGAGGACTTCACATTAAAGCAAAAAGAAAGTAACTCTGAAAAGCATAATTAGTCCACAGAGTACCAGAAAGTTCAGCGTATGTGCATTATCTCTGTAATGCAGATGAGTTAAAGAGCATTTTACTGCGTGCTCATGAATATTAAACACTTTATTTAAGCCTTTTCAAAGTACACAGTAGTTGTCTGCAGTAATACAAAGACAGGCTGTGTACACTAACTGCACCTACAAAAATATCAGGAGTTTCTAAACAATGCCATCTGTAATATTGTTTTCCTACTCCTTTTACTTTCCCAGCTGGGGAAAAAAGGGTGGTGTAGGAGAACGTATCTTGCAAGTAAAATCTCACAGGTTTGAGCCCCTGAGCTGTCATGTGTCTGACTACACGGGGGGAGTCCGTTAATGCCAGGGTTTAGAGTTCGATCCCCAGCTCCACCTGTTGGGCACTGAAGTTGGTCCCGATGGAGGCAGCTCCGTCATCCACGCACCAATGGAGGTGTCTGAATGGGTGAATGGTCCATTTACACAGTCCTGCTCATTTGCTGTGCATTACTTTGAAAATTGCAACAAAATGCAGCAGGTTCTATTTTCTGTCCACTGTTCTTTCCTCTGGTTTGGGTTCAGCACAGCTCCACTGGTGAATGCATGGGTCGCCAATGTACATTTTAAGGTTGCCAAACGGCGCTGTCAATGGCGACTGGTCAAGCAGATGTGTGGTACTGCATCACAGGAACGACCACTACCGCAAACACAACGGCCAGCTTTGGCAGAAATGGAGCTACAACACAGAGCCAAACGGTGCAGGGTAAATGTAAAGAGATGACACAAGATAATAGAGACACTAAAGGTCACACTGTACAGCAGGGCAATCCACAAAGACTCTGGAGTGGCTTGACGTGCTAGACGCCGCTTTCGGGCATCAACCATTTTGAGCCAAGCCCGGCTTAAGAGCAATGAATCATTGTTTGTGAATACATACGTCTCTCATGTTCATGTGAACATGAGAGAAAGTAGGAATCTGCAGCCTGTTGCACCAACTGAACTGCACCAAACTGAGAAAACCATTTCTTAATTGGCCTGGCTTTGTGCACGGGGGCATTGTCATATTGAAGCAAGAAACTGTTGCCACAAACTTGGAAGCACAAAATCATATTGTGGCATGACTTCCCTTAACTGGAACTCAAGGCAGGCAGCCAAAACCATGAAAAACAGCACAAGACCAGACGTACACAGAAGAACTACACTACAGTGTATCTTTCATTCTCCTTTCTTACCTCATATTCTTGTTTGAAGCCGTATCCCTCAGCTGTCTTCATCTGGTTGATGTGCTGGAGGAGGTCAGCCACCCTTACAGCAGGGTGGAGCTGACCCGTGTGATACGGCGAGCTCTTCCTCCGACAGTGGCGGTGTGGCGAGCCTCCCAATAAGCTGCTGGACTCGTTGACGGAGCTCCGCTGCTCATCTGGGAACAGGAACACACACAGTTCAGGGCATACCACTGACATCATGCACGCCGCCACACGGACTCTGCTCTTTTTTATTAATGTAATCTCGGCTGAAAAGTTTAGCGGGGCGGCTGAGGGAAAAAAGTCCGCGTTTCTGCAGAGACGCGAGCGCTGACTGGTGCTGCAGAATATACAAACAGGCAACAGGAGTTTTCTCTAGTGAGAGCACCTTATGGTCGGACAGAACAGATCGGGAACATGCTCGGAAGCAAACATGGCGGAAGGTCAGGAAGGAGGGAGCTTCATCGCTCTAGACACTTTCTCAAGAGCACCCATATGTTCCTATCCGTCTTACTTCGAGCGTTGCAGCCGTGGGCATCCATGAAGGAGTGGACCATCCTCTCATCCTGCTGGAGAGTGCTCTGCTCTGTCATGCTGCAGTCTAAGGAGCTCAGCTTCCGACTCTTCTCCTGCCTGTAGGACATGGCTGCCTTGTTCATGGCCACCTTCTTCCTACTGTAGAGATGCAGAGAAAGGCGGGAGGATAGGGGGGGTCGGGGGGGGGGGTCAGGGAGTAATAATAGGCCGAGGACAGCAGAGAAGGGGCAGAATGAGAGAGAGACAGGCAAAAAGATAAGGAAGAAAGGAAAGGAGGGTGGGTGAGGAGATGAGAAATTGGACTGAGGGGGAAATATAAAGGCTACAAGATTGAAACTGGACAAGGGAGAAAGTGCGATTTGCTGATAGCAAGAGAGTGTAGGGGGTGGCGGTGGAGGTGGAGGTGGTGGGGTGAAAGGAGAAGGAGGATGAAGGAAGGAAGGGGTGGGGGGGGGGTCTATACTGGAGGATGAGGTGGAGATAGCAATGCTGATTTCCACTCCAGTAATCCTGGGGCTACAAAGGGCAAGCAAGGGGAAGATGGCGTCAGGGTGGAAGATGGAGAAAGGAGTAACTTACGGGTAGTAAGGGTAAGAATAGAAGTCCCTTCTGATTAGCATGAAGGAGGAGGAAAGGAGAAATACAGAGAGTGAGGAGAACAAAAAAAAGAGCGGTGACTATGGTTTGTCACGATGGGCATCAGAAAGATAAATGAAGATGCTCAGTGCGTTGGAATGTTCGCAGCAAGCCGTCATGAAGCAGGATCAAAGCATAAAGAATGAAGAAAGGGCCTGCTGCTCACCAAAACGCAGCGCTGGACCAACGCAACTTTCACACGTTTACATTATCTCAGGTTTAATCGCAGATTATATCGGCATTTAGGATGCTATGGTCACTTCTTAATCTCTACCCGCAGTACCAGCTTTGCCTGATTTGACATAACTCTATTTAACACTTAATAACTTCTCATGTAAACGTCACAGAAGCATTGTATGTGGGTATTTATGTGTCCGAAAACTGTATATGACTTTGTTTAACTGTTTACATCTCTTTTCAGCCATTTATACGGTAACCTCCGTATAAATGGCATGTAGGCCTGTTTTGGATTTTTGAGCTGTATTTCTGTATTTGAATATGTGCTACGTACATGTAGAATTCTAAAAGTCTCCAGTCTTCCAGGACTCACATTGGATTATTCAAGCATGTATCCCAACAGGTAACAAGTATTACATTAAGTATTATAGACAGGGGTGTTTGGATCATAAACTCTGTGAAGGAACCAAAAGATCCTGCACACACTTGTAATCACTATTTGCTAATTTTGGAAAAATCCATCAATTTAATTTGACATGAATTCGATGAATTTTACTTGATGTGTTGTTGTGCACCAAGACATCAGAAATCAAATGAATACAAGTGATTGACAGTGTGCAGGACCTCCGTGGCACATGAGCAGGAAGGTGCCTTCTGTATTTTTGCCTTTGGTTTGTTCACAGCATTCTAATATATTTATAACTTTTACCATTTCAGAGTTTGTCAGGGAAAGAAAGATAAAGTCCTGGACTTATTTCTGTCCGTGTGCCTGGTGATTAAAGTTGTCCACCAACCATGATACAGTATATTAAGATACAGTATATTTGAATGCAGTGTAATCAAATGAACATAAAACATTTTTTTGTTAAAAAAAGACAACCAAAAAATTAGATCACATAATAAAAGACAACGGTTGAATGACATACAGTACAAGATGTTTAGCTTTTGCTTTGAAGGTGGGAGGATTTGACTCCTCCTTCCTTACCATATTTCCATATATAGCTTATATCTTGTGGCTAAATATAAAACACGTCTGCTCCCGTTGCCCCATGTGGCTGTCTAGTTCATATTGTGCCTGCAAGATTGGCCCACTGAATCTTATCAGTCACTGCCTTCTTCCAGACATCCCATTCATTCCCCCTCTATTCTCCGTGAGAACATTCCTCGGGGCGGAGCAGTTCCGCTCAAATAAAAAAATAAAATAAAATAAAAAAAAGCAAAAACAACCTTCCTAACCAATTACTAGCCCATCCACTGGCACATCACAGCTGCTCGCCTCATGTAATTGAGTGGGCAATGGAATAACATGCCCCTTGATGAAATATTTCACACTCAGATGAGCGTTCCACCATTGCCCAGTGAGCGGAGGAAGAATGTACACTGCAGGTGCGACTGACGACGGAGGTAATTTGCAGGTGGAAAGCAGCCAGCGAATCCAGCGCGAGCAGGCGGCATTTGAATGTGCTCAGCCAACACGCAGACCTTGAAATTAAAAGATGAGATGAAACACAAAAGCTTGGCTGAGGCAGCAGTGGGAGAGTTTAGGATTAATGCTCTACCATTCCGCTAACTCTGGTTGTAATTCACTCCCATTGCCAAAATGCTTTCCTCAATAGACCCTAGCAGCCAAGTGGGATAGAGATAAATTCCCTCTGTTGGATAGGCTACACAGGAACAGTGAGACTTCAGACTGTAAATGTGCGCCTCTGAAAAAGGTCTCACCCATGTCACACATCAAGCAGCCAGCAGACGCACAAACATTTTCACAGCCACTCACCCCTTCTTGACGATGATGACGATGGCCCCGAGAAGCAGAATGAGGACCACCAGGCCACCAGCGCACGCCCCGAGGATCAGCCCCATGTCCTCGGCATGCTGGGATACCTCCAGAGCCCGCTTGGAGTCCTTACAGGCAGCTGTACAGCATGACAGAGGGGTGAGGAGGAGGAGGGGGAGGAAGACTCATCTACATCTTACAAAGGCAGTCGCCGTGAACGGTTATTCCATTTTAATTGCAAAAGCAAGGCGCTGCATGTCGTGGTCATGATGCCAACAAATCATTGTCACATTCATTTTAGCATAATCACTATAAACAAACTAAATTATTGCCAAGGAAATGGGCAGCTTCTGCTGGTGTCGATACTGTAGTTCTGCTGTGGTGGGAAATCTGATGGATTTCTTGACTGATTTATGGCACAAGACAAGAAAAGTGTGCTGTTCTTTTACCACAGAGAGCCTGTAAGCTGACAAACATGTGCTCTCACTCGAGAAGATAATATCCAAACGAACGATGGTACAGCAGTGCACTGCAATGTCCATTCATTCCCATCTGCTCTGCTATTTCTGTACCATCATTGCGAACCATTTATAGCTGAAAGCTTTGGTTATTTTTGTGTATTGTTTTGGCTAATGTCTAATGTCTCGCTCTTGTCTTCTGCATGAAGTAGCTGCTTGTCTACCGGCCTTACATGTGGGCGTTCATGATGCAAATTAAGAATATTTTGGGTACTATTTGTGTTGGACTATGTTTAGAAATCGTACGGCTCTCAGTAGTTACTCCGTGGTAAAACTACACAGACACTTCACACACTTATGAATCATCATCATCATCACCCACAGGTGGAGTCCTGCAGGATTGTAATGCCAGTTAACTGTAATGCATGTGTTACACCCATAGAGTGCAAGCTGACTCAAGGGGTGACATATTGTAGACATCATTTTTTCCGCCTGGACCAAATAAATTCATTGTGAGTCGGTTGGTGTTCAGTGGCTTTACTGGATCAGGTTACCTGCCAACTGAAGAACGCAGCGCCAGCCCACAGCCTATATAGACCCGCAGGTGCCTTTAAATACTCAAAAAACTCAAACATTCAAGGTAAATGCACACATATAAAATAACACATTTAAGTAAGTGGGCATCGTGCACTGCGGGAGTGTCGGCAGTTGGTAATTTTGAAAGCGTACTTTACTTGCGGGCACATGTTGTTATTCACTACTGTAGCATGACTACTAACAATATCAGCAAAGCTCTATGAATCATCTGGGCTCCCTGCTGTGTTGTATCCAAAGGTGAAGAATTACATTATTACGTGCGAGTGGATTGACGGAGTATTATTACACCTCTGGCAGCATGCTCTCCATTAACCAGCCATCTCACTGATGAGAAAACAAATAAGGTGTGGGGGGGATTCATAGTGATAGAATCATTTAGGGGTCCCAGACATGTCTCTGCACGTTTGGTAGGACAACTGAATTGGACAACATCTCTGTATTTTAACAAAGCAATGATGTTTCACAGGGGAGTTTACTGCCTTTTGTCTGTGACTGAAAAGAGAAAGAAAGGCTTTACAGTGAGGCAGAATGCTGAGTTTGTCTTGATAAGCTGTGGATTGGTGGTGACTATAGCTCCCGCTGACAAAACAGCCTGGCAGACTTGCCATAAGCACACAAATCATTTTGGGTGAGTCATTCTGCTTTTAGGGCCATATTTAGAAATTGGCTATCACGGTAAGTTTCATTGCACCACAGAAATCCAGCAAAAAAGTAAAAGATAACGGCACACGTGTCATCTGAACCTGTCGTTTCCTTGTGCTGGTCTGCAATTCATCAGGCAAGACACACTGTGTTATTTTGGTCAAACGGGGGAAGAGGACATGAGTGTACAAAGACTGTAAATCATCAAAACAAATACAGGCTGGTCCTTTATTAAGGCCTAGAAGAAGACTGGACTTGACTGTATTATATTGGGTCACTGAGGTAAATTCAGCGTAGACTACAGTTCCAGCCACGCTCACCACTCCCCTGCTCTGAGCTCTCCTTCACGCAATAATCCCAATTGCTTCTACTTTGCTGTTTTAATTAAAAAAATAAATAAATCAGTGTTACGGTGCTGTCACTCGAACTCAACACATCTTTTTGAATCTTGCACGTATGAGACTGACAGAAGACATAAACACACATAACACATATTCTCAAATAAAGACTGCACCTTAAAAAAGGAATTGCAGGGGCCTGTAGAATAAAGCCTCATGTAGGTATGATGTGATGTTATACGCCACTCTGCTGCATCGAGACGCTGGTCTCATTCTCTAATTCCAATCACTTCTGCTTGGCCATTGTGTTAATGGATGTATGGAGGCGCTGATAAGAAAATTCAACATCTTATTTGTCACTGGTCTGCAATTTATCAGGCAAGACACATCATAATATTCTTGTCACCATAGAAACAAGACGTACGCATACAAATACTGGAATTTCTCCAAAAAACAACCCTGGTATTCAAACATTGTCCAGCACGACCAAATAAAAGCCTGTCGTCATTAAAGAAGATGTCTGCTGCAGGTAAGTGTAGCACTGTTTCCATAACACTAATGCCAGTTGTCTACTAATCGTCTACAATTAACTGCATCAGTGTTGGCTAATATCAGTGACACCCGACAATTCCTGCAAATGTTTCACATTAAAAGCCGACAAGGAACGGCAGCTCTCTGAGCTGCTGGAAGGCTTGTAATGCTCCACTGGCAGTGCCTTAACAGTAAAACCAACTGCAATCAATTAGTGAATAAAAAAAAAACTGTATTTCTGTTAGAAAGATAAACTCAGAGCAGCAGAATGGTGACTGTGGTATGAAATTAGTGCTGTGGAAATGCTAACTTCATCAAGACAGGTAAACATGTGATAAAATATAATTATTTTGTCGCATTTAAGTATTTGAAACCCATTTATCTAATACAAGTACACTTTAAATAAAGGTCTGGGTCTGCTACATATGCGGTAAATTAACTATTTGAGCATTTACAGTATAATGCCATTCCATTTAGCTGTCATACTGATTTTAAGCAACATTTTCAAATGCTGCAAAAGCTAAATGTGAATTTAATGCGTTTCTACCGGCATGAATAAAAGCCTCGATGTGATTTGGTTTGCAATCAACATGTTCTCGCTGTTCTTTAGTGTCAGCTAATGTTGGCCACATTTCTTCTGATGACGAAAAAACAAAACAAAGAAAAGGGCCACGGTGGCGAAGAGAAAAAAAAAAAAATAATAGAACCTCACGCCCACCACTGTGGTGGCTTGGCCAGGCACTCCAGCGAAAAACAGCTGGCAGCATCTGTGCGTGGGAAGCTGGTGAGAGGAAATGAAACGCAGCCAGGAACAGTCTTAACAGGACCTCTGTGCCACCTCTGAGGGAACAGCATATCCTCTGGGCCTGCCTGTCACAGTAGTACATACACACCTACAGTAAAAAAAAAATGGCTGGTATACATTCTGCAGCCCATTTTCTCCACTTATGTGACACGCCGGCGGATAATAGTAAGGCAGGACTCTCACTTCAGATAAGAAAGAGTTCAGGGAGAGGAATCCAATTTAACTGCCACCTTTCTCAAGAGTACAACAAACTTCAGACATAATTCAGTGGGGAGGAAAGGGGAACAACTCCATTTCACCCTATGTCTCTCTCCCTCTCCCCTGTTGTTTGAACTGAGAGCCTTCTATCTGTGTCTGTCTCTCAAGCAAACACTCGTTGGTCGCTTCCTCTCTCAGGGAGAAAAGAAAGGATGCGTTGCTGCATTCCGGATTTCAAAGTCATGAGAGCCCAAGAGGGGTTTGCCAAAACGTCAGTGTCAGTGATTCGAGAGGAACAGAGTTGGACCACGGATGCATGTTTGCTTTCGCCTTTCCTCCGGTGTCTCTGTCGGCACGGGGGCTTCCTACCTGCAGCACCCGAAACAACGCTAAGTCCGTGTCAAATCCGTTAAAGGTAGCCTGAGCCAGGATAACTGGCAGAGCCCCCAAGTCATGCACCCTGTACCACGTAGCACCACTGGAACCGCAAAAAGAAAAGAAAACGCAGTGTTTCTAATCACCTAGAGAATCACACTTATTCAACACAAATTCTTAGTCAGGAAACGAAAGCCGGTGGCCTCTGTCTCACACCAGTAATACTGCTCTCGTGGTAGAGTTTTCAGAATTCCAGCTTTTTTTTAGTCCTGCTTCTTATTTTCATACCAACATTTTATTCAGTAGCTTAATTGCTGAGACATGGGGATGCGACACTGCAAGGCAATTTTACAAAGGAGTCCATGGGACAACTACATGACGTTAAACAAGCCACCAATCTAACCGTACGATCTTAGCTGGTTATTAGAGTCATTATGATCCATTGTCTGTGTTTCCTGTTTTATTTTGTAATCCTTCCTGTCTGTTCATTTCCTGCTCCAGTGCTCACCTGCCCATTATTCCCTCATTACTTTGACCTTTTCTGTATATACTGGCTTTGTACCACTGCCTGTACAGCCTGCCATGTGCTTAGTCTCCCTGTGAATGTTCTTCGTGCTTCTGTCTCCGGACTTGTACTTAACCGCTGCCTGTCTTCATGCCTACCAGTACCCACCCGTAAGGTCATTGACTGAAAATAAATAATTGAACAGTTTTCAGTCTGCCTGTGCTGTCTGATTGGTTCCTTTTCCCTGCCACCTGTACTTCGCACATCATGACAACCCAGCGGACAGTTACCTGTCCAAGCCAGAACTGGCTACCCTCCAGTTTGAGTCTCCTGTGCCAGCAAGCCCTATGTCCGCCTTCTGCAAGTCCAGGCCAACACCTGCTCCTGTTCCTGCTCCCAAGTCTGCAGCCCGGCCGACCTCTACTCTTGTTTCCTGAGTCTATGGTCCAGCTGACCTCGGCTGCTTCCTGAGCCGGGTGTCCAGCTGACCCCTGTTCCTGCTGAGCTGCTGCAACCACCAGTTCCTGCCCAGCCGCAGCAGCAGCGGTTCTCTAGTTTCTGTTCAGCTGCAGCCTCCAGTTCCTGTGCTACAGAGGCCACACGTTCTTCCTTTTCTGCAGCAGTCCCCTGTGGTTGAGCTTCTTCTGCCTCCTGTTTACGTGACTCCACCGGTTCACCAGCTGGACTCCCTTCCTGACCTAAAGCTTCGTCACTAACCACCAACCTGGTCCTTGTCGGGGCCAATCACAACCGTTTCCCCAATATAGGAGGATATCTGCCCTCTCTGCCCTCCTGTTATTGCAGCCATGTCTGAACTAGCCAGGCCCCATTCTGTCGAGCCAATAACGTTTAACCCACAATGGGGTAGGGCTACTAAAAACAAAAATATTACATAAACAATATTAATGGATAATTTTTTTAATGTACCATTCCTGCCAAAGGGAATTCAACGAACTGCACAACGTACTAATGAGTTAAACTCTTATTTCAGGTTCTCTTGCTTCTGGAGCAGAACCTGGATGTTCCGGTTTCACTTTGGCACTCTATAAATTTAACTTTCTCTGACATTTGCAGTTGTCATAAAGCCGAGGCTCCACCCTGAACTAAAAGAGGCGCACCGTCATCTTATCTTGTGCTGTAAACCACCGCCAATGTGTGCTGTAAAGCAACACACAACGAGAGGCCAGAAGATAGCCTTCACGACAGCCATGTTTAAAACGGAATCATAATTAATGTGATAATGACTCATTGATGTGAAAACGTTGAATGAAGCGCCTTCAAAGTTGAAAAGGAAAACCAGCGTTACCTTTGCGAGCAATCCGAATGCAGTTTATTCTGGTCTCCTGCGGGTGAAAGAAAAGGCTGAGTTAATTCATTTGGCTTGGTACCATGAAGACACAATGGTTAGCAGGAAGAAAAAAAAATGACCCCAGTGCAAGTTAATTATGAGTAAGTCTGTCGAAATCCACAACCTTGTCTACAGCTTGCAACACAGGGTGCGTGTCAAAGTCACCCAGACCTTTTGCTGCGTGGAGGAAATAATTGAAATTTCCCCAGCAGATGACATCTCCTTGATATGAGAGACCCATGCTGCCCTTCACCATGTGAGGTCCCTCACCCGGGTCCACTGATTGGCGTCGTCCCCCCCAAAAACAGCCACCTCGATCCTGGAGATTGAGGGGCATGTTACCAGATTAAGATTTAAGGAAGTTAAATCAGCCTTCATGGGCAATTATGCTAATCTGCACAGAGACTGGAGTAAAAAAACCTTTCACCTAAAACTCTTGCTAAATTACCTTTTTTAATTGGAAATCGGCTTCAAGTGGTTTCTCATCTCCTCTCATCTCTAGCAGTGACATATAAGTCATATTTACTCCCACCCAGGGGTTATTAAAGCGGCGGCAGGTAGTATGCCATGTGTCATCCTGTCCTCTGTCAAGGTGGGCTTTTGGCCTTTTGGAACAGAAACACCAGTGCTTGTCAAAGTAGTAATTTAATGTAACTGAGCCTCCAATCGTGTTGAGAAGAGGGATATATTATACAGTATACTGAAGAATCCCCATCCTTGGGGTGTGTTTCACTAAAATGTTATCTTAGGATCGGATCTGCTTATTAAATCCTTTGTAATCCCTCACAGAATGCATTAAGGTTCCTCTTTCAATGTTTGTAAGTAAATAAAGTTATAAATAACAAAAGCTCAAAGATTCAGTTGACATGTAACCATGTTTTGTCATCTGAGAGCAGATAAACGCTACGGACCCTAATCTACAATCTGAAAAATGAACATTAACATGACAGGCTTCTAACCCTGCACACCTCATGACTCATTCTCAGTAGTTCCTGATTCAGAACCACAGAGTTGATTAGCTTAAAATATCTATATGATATGCATGAGGATTCAAAGCAGCATGAATTGATTTCTTTGCCCACCTTCGGGGCAGCGGAACCAGATGAAAACGCAGTCACCTTAAAAGTGCACATTCGGGTGATGGTTTGTCACTGCGAGCGACACCTTTCACGCGTCACATAATCATTTGATCCGTTGTTAATATATAAATATTGATTAGCGCAGCTTTAACTGAGCCATAAAAAGTGACAAGCAACAAAACACACAGTCCGCTGACAGTCATAGAGTGGCGATACAGAGCGGCGCGTCATCTTCTATCACATGGCTTACGTAGAAAGCACTGGCTTGCAAACACTAGCCATTTTGGTGTTTGAGCAATGTACTTACATACAGAATTAACCTTAATTAGCTATAGCTGAAACTGCTAGCAGCTACATTTGTCACAAGTGGTGTTCAGCACCGCAACCTGATTTTGCTTTTGTACATTTTGTATCCTTTGCCAAAACGAAAAGGGCATGCACAGATAAAAGACACAAAAATGGATTTGTGAGCATGCACATGCCACTATATGCAACCCCAGATGATGAGTAGCGATAAGCGCAGCAGTGGGTTGAAAATGGAATGTAAGCATGCTGGTATTTTGATTTTTGGTGTAATAGATAGCGGTAATCTAGATACTGACGCCCACAGACAGGATAGACGGAAGGAAACCTTGGAAAAGTGTATGTTTGTTTCCTGCTTGTGTGTTTCCAAAGCAACTGGCAGCACCAATCACACACCTTTCAAGCCCCACTGAAGGCAGATCTGCCAAGGCAATTACTGTTCCAATTCAATCGCAGCTCATGGTCCACAGTAAGCCCCGTACGACTAATTTATCCAGGGTAATTGTCGAAAGAATAATTTTTTTTCCCTCCCTGAGCAACCCGTCTCTCCTGAAACTATAGTTTAGAAAATAGATTGGAGATTAAAATGTTTGCGGGACGAAAAAAAGAAAATCGTCAACATGAATTATAATATTCAGTTTGTGTTCAGAGCGGCTGCGTCAACAGAGATTTTGATTTGGTCTTCAGGGAGTATCGTTCCAAGTGGCGGTGCATGAGAGAGAATGCTCACTACTGAGTTCAGATCAACAGACGAAGACTTCAGTCAGACACAGTGCATCAGACCTGACCCAGGCCAGAGGCCGACTGTGGAGGCTACATCCTCTGACTAGTCGAGCATTGACATCGAGATGAGAAGCTGCAGGAGCACATAAGCTCCATATGGGCCTAATGACTTAAACAGCATTTACTTTCACAGCATTCATGCTTCAGTCACTTTTCCAGTTGCTTAAAGAGGTCCTTCTCAGGCAGTTTTAAGTCTGAGAGGCAGGCGATTGATTTTCCCTGCAATAAAGAGATTCTTCAAAGTTTTGAAAGGGCTTGAATATAAGGAAATGTTGAAGAAAATGCAGGCGCACGCGTTGTTTTCTGCATGTAATTATCTTCCGAAAGGTGTTAAGATTCATTCGGCCGCTTTGCTCGCGTAATTCATTGAGAAATGATGCAGCATTAAGAAGTCAGTGACTTACCAGTGGGAAACAATCGACCCAAAGCCATTCTGAAAATGCATTACGCACATCACCCCATTTGGTGATAAATAAAGCCTGGTTTATGCAGAGGACTGCTTCCTCTCTCGTAGCGCCTCCAGCATACAGCCTCCCGCCTTCTTACTTCCTCGACACAAATCCAAATTGACTGTCAAGGTTGCTAAAACATAAAAGCAGCTTGTCTGAGCTCCAGTAACAAAAGCCTCGTCGGGCATCCTAATGTTCCTTACCCCTCTGAAGTTGCTGGTGGCCTGAAAGTAGATGAGGTAGTTCTTGGTGGGGTCTAAAGGGCTGTTCCAGTAGCCGTTGTAGGTGTGGTTGTCGCCCACGGTGAAGGGCGTGGCCTCGGGCAGACTACTGGGGGCCAGCTCAGCTGTGTAGTAATGGGGGGTCCCTTTGGCCTGCGCCTCGTTGTGGGAGTTTGGCGTGGGGAAACAGTCGACGGTGCCCAGCTCCCTCCTCCTCACCTGACGGGAGCCGTCCTCTTCCACCACCACCACCTGGTAGGCACTGGAGGAGGACAGCGAGGAGCTTAGCACTCCAAGATTTACTACTGCAGCAAAACAAACTACTGTCGTCAATCTATACAGTCACACATGCTGCTGACTGTCTTGGCCATGGCTCCCTCGAAAAACATCTTAATCCCAGTGGGATTAAATAAAGTTAAATAAAGGTTAAATTAAATATATATAAATGTACACTGTACTGTATGGAAAAACAGAGTTATCTTTTGTATTCATGGAAGAAACTACAATTATAATTATTTTTTAAAGAAACAAATAAGAATTTTAAGGAAAAAAGAACATAATCACAGTTGTAGTGGTTCTTTTTGATGCAAAACACCAAAGCTTTGCCAAAAATCTATCTAATAATATAATTATATATATATAAATATAAAAAAAAAACCCCACTGTATATACTATCAAAATTTACTATACTAATTTAATTGTTTTTTTTTTTTAAACTAAAGCCCCCTAGATAATAACGTTGATGTGTTCTTTCATATGAACTCATGGTGGAAATGTTGGGTCTATACATATAGAGCTGGTCTAGACTTGCTCTATATTAACAAGTGCTATATAAATAAAATAAAATTGAATTGAATTGAACATGATAAATAACAACTTCAAAAGGCAAAATGTATTCTATTTCCATATTTTATATTATATATTGTTACCCTTGAACTAGAGACGTTCATTCGTCTGTGGAGGACTGGGTTTTTCTCTACCCCTGATTCCTGACAGGAAGTGGAGTGTGGCGCTCGTTACAGGGCCAGCCAGTCAACATACAGCCTGATTGGTTGACATGCGCTGTCATTATAAGCCTGGTGAGTTGGATTTCAGGACGGAGAGGGTAATAATGCTTTTTCTTTCTTTTTTTTTTGGTGGCTGTTTCAACAGTAGCTCGACCAGATTTAGTAACCTGATGTGATCCAGACCAGACTGAGGAACAGATCCCTGGTAAATAATTTGAAACATGTCAAACATTCTGTATAGCAAAGGACCTCTCTGGTGAAAATGGTTGCTGCAAGCCTAGAGAACTATTTCCTGGCGCTCCAGAGAGCTCCTTTTGACTGCAGCTATAAATATCACAGTGCAGAAGAGCACTGAATGAACGGCGGCGTAGGAGTGAACAGTGTATTGGTTGTACCTGACAGGAGCCCCTCTCGCCAGCGCAGGTCGCAGCAGCACAGTGATGGTGTTCTCAGACTCACTCAGCGGAGAGGGGATATCGTCATAGTCAAACACCGGAGCTGCGAGGCAAGAAAACGAAGGAGGAAGACCACACTTAAGGCAGAGTTAAAAAAAGAAAGGAGAAGGTAGAAAACCAGAATCGTTGTAAGTGTTTCATTGGTGCACTTCCTGGGAAAGATCAAGCATGTTTTGCTTAGATACGATGGTTTAAGAAGACATGTAACTGCACCTCTCTTGGATTTTTTTGGTAATTTTTCCACCCCTGCAGAAAAAAGGCAGAGTGTGCTATCTTTATTCATTACGTCCCCTGTGTACCATGGTGTGTGCCGGCCTCCCACGCAGTGCCATTGACTGATGACGACTAGGAACAGCAGCAAACTACAGAGAAAACAAGAGGCCCTTATAATATAATTAGGACAGATCTCAAAGCCGCACAACCTCGGCAAAGCTCTGGGGACGACGAGGTTGAGTGTTCACACCTCTGTTTACTACAGGGAGTGAATAAACTGGAGTGTGTAGCGAAGCAAATGGCTAGATAAGCTGAAACAAAAAGGCTCCCGAATGGAAGTGGGGATGTGTGCGAGTCCGAGGCAGGGCGTCAATGCTCGTTGTTAGAATGTGCTCGTGTAGCATGTCGTGCAACAAACACACACTCTAGCTTGCACACAGCGGCTGAGGTCTGCGTTACACATAGCGGCGCTGAGGAGCGTGCGTTGAGGCGGTTGGATCCAGCTGCAGCATGAATTATGAAAAAGACTTAATAGTGCGAGATTACACGCTCATGCTAGCTTCCAAATCGGTGTAAGAGCTGGCATCCCGCTGGGCCTTTCTGAAAGCGCAGCCAGAGATGGCGTGTGACACTGTAGATTGAATTGTATAGCTTGACTGCTGCGAGCCCACGTAGGCCACCTTCTAAAACCAGGCACAGATCACAAGGAGCGCTGGAGAACCGGCTGCATTATTTAAAATAGTGTGGGGTCACAGCAGATAAAGGACTCAAGATGAATTGGTGTTTCCATCCGGTGAGGCATTGTTTTAATTCACGGTTTTCAAATATTAACCTTTACTTATCAAGCTAAAGTCAGCCAAGCTCCATGTTTCGCATCAGCAGTAATCGCGCTTCAGTCACGTAGTTGCTGTACAGCCACATCTGTTGCACCTGCGCCAGCAGGTGGCGGTTGAGTGTCATGCTTGAATGCACTGCAACAGCTGCTAAGGGTGGAAGAAGGTGTTAACACTTAGAGGCCTAAAGGTTTTTCCAAACCTTTAAAGCCTTCTGATGTGACACCGCCATCGGCAGGATGATGATCATTACAATAAATGTTCTTCATAGGACCCGATTGCTTCAGCGGAGACGAGAACAGGAAACAACTAATAAGTGCGCAAAAACGAACGGAGCGGTTGGATTTCGCTACTTTGTAGTAGGAGTAAGCTACTATGCTGCCTCGCAACACGTTCTGCGTTACCTCCCCTGATCCACAGAACCCACAGGTGTCAGTAACACTGGGGACGCTGGGGACATGTCCCCACTTCTTAAAAGCATGATTTGATAAAAATGTTCTGAGAAATAGATTGCAGCAAGAAATGCTGACTAAGGAATGAGAATGCTGTGAGAAAGGTATATTTGTACAATAAGAAAAAGCAACAAATGCACCAGTTGTCCAATGCTGTTGTGCAATTTATTTCCTGACCTGGCGTAATGATGTACTCCGGTCTCGTACTGATCCCTCCATCACAGTGCCAAAAATCGCATATCTTGGAGACAGTTTAAAAGATCTTTTTTCGTCTGAGCCCTTACGTCCCGGTTGCGGTGTTGGTAGCTGAACAAAGCCGTCTCCACCCAAACCGTTCATGCCGAACATGTGTAGTTGTGTAGCACTATAATTCAGGTCTGCTTTCATCAAACGGAGGCAGCGCTCGTCTGAAAGCTGTTCGGCTGAGGGAAAATGAAGATAATTTGTACAATTTAAAAGTATAGTAATTTAATGAAAAGCTCTTCAAGAGAGGGCAATTACAAGTCATTACTTAGTCCTCTTTGCTGTCTGCAAACGCTTTGAGTAAAAACATTCACTTTGTTGGGAAAAATAAGG
>JAVQJF010020414.1:0-21627 GCA_036023855.1 Gadopsis marmoratus
TCTGTTGAACCAAAATTCAAAAGCAATGTCTGATTTTCATTAATTGATTTTCAGTAAATTTTTATTTATTACTACTTTTGTCAGTTTCAAGTTATTTCAGTGACCATTGTGGGTTTTTCCTTCTTTAAGGGAAGGGTACCAACAATTTTGTACACGTGTGTATATAGTAGGAAAATGGAGGGACTAATAGGCTTCCCCGTTTATCGTCCACTTTACATGCATAACTGCAACCCGAAGCAAATTTTTACACTTAATATTTTCTCCCAACTTAGTATTTGTATTGGGTTGTGAGCACTGCCAAAACACTACTAGGGCAAGATACAATGGCTGAATGCGTGAAGTGTAGCTACTGACGTAGGCGTGAAGCTGCTGCTGACGTGCTGCTTACTGCACGGCCAGTGACAGTTGTGTTAAGCTGATTAGAAGACATACATGTCAAGACCATTTTAAAAGACTGACGAGATACCCAGCTCTGTTAACTGAGATGTTCTACTTTCTGGCTCTCTCATGTCTCCGAGAGTAGAATCAGTGGGTTGCCTTCCTTTGGTTATAAAATCAGACATCTATAAGTGATATAAATTAAAACAGCAGTAACAATAAAAAGACAATCTAAGTTCAGTTACTTATTGTTACACAAGAAAATAAATTGTAGACTATATCATAGACATGTAACCGGCATTCAATAGTCACACGCTCATGTCTATATAAATTCAATCAGAAATCTTTTAGTATGAGCGTCCTGTGCAAAGCCCAGGGGTGGTGTTACATGTGTTGATGCCAGTATTTCCGCTGTACTTGTATGAGGGGTTAAGTGAAGCTAGTAAAGGTTTGTTTGCTTCCATATTGCTCTCTGTCGTCACCAGGAAGCAGCTACAATGTGTCTTGAAAGTTAACTTATAAAAGTTTTATGGAACTCAGAGAGCTTAAGTGATCTTCCCAAGCTCTGCAGTAGCCTGCAGCGTGCAGGATGTCTGCTTATATTAATTTCATGGAGTTTAAGAGGTCACCAAACTCATTTGGAGATTCTTACTCATTTATGAACTCTGCAACCCTTCTGTTCTGCAGTGCTCTAAGCTATTGGTCTTGAGATGCTTAAATTTACATGGAATTTTATATGGCTAGGTAGCAAAAAGTATAGTGCATGTGGAGTTTAAAGTACATAGGGCTGAATGAAAATGCACTTTGAAATGACATTTACCTGCGTTTTAATAAAAAGCAAGGTGAGCAAGCTGGTGTTTTATCTGCCTTGGGAATTGGGTGGCTGGAGCAGGGGAAGGCTGGGTTAGGGATAGGGGCTTTGGGGAAATTGGCTTATCCAATATTCAGAAGATTTCCAATAAGACAATGGACTTCAGAAAGCAGCTTAGCTGAAGAGCAGTAAAACCCTGAGGATGAAACTGAGTAAATGAGCTCACTAGCTGGTCTCAGAGAAGGCATACTGACAGTAAAACAAAAAAATGGAGCATTCCTTTCAATTAAAAGTGAAGCTAAGATACTAAAGCAGGACTATACATGGGAAGTAGTTAAGGCTCAGCTTAAAGGTTAATCTGGTGGTGCTCTCTCACACTGACCTCCACTCAGAGCTGCCTGGCTCTCATATTGGGGACGGCTTCGCTGTCCACAGAAACCCTTTGACAAAGCCAGTTTGTGGCGGTCTTTCGTCTGCAGCAGATCTCCCAGTGAGTGTTTAAAACCAATGAGGCCTCACATCTGTGCTGGGACTGAGCTTGGTCAGGGGGGTAGTGGGTGATTAATTGATGGTCACATCTCGCTGACTGATGCCCACACCGCTTTGATGAAGAGGGATTAGGTTGTGCACCACAGGCTCAGCTGATAATAGGAGAACAGAAAGGAAATGCTCATGTCACGCTCCATGGCAAGGATTTCAATCAAAGAACCACTTCATTCAGAGAGTCAAGACTTTTTAAAACAAGTATAACCCTTAGCTTCCTGCAACCTTTTTTTATTAGAAAGTAACGGTGTCACGATTAAAAGTTGGCCACTTTCTAATTGGCTGCATCATTTGGAGGAACCAGCTATTAATAAGAAACTAAACCGTCTTTGAATTCATCTTTAGATATGTTAACACCATGCAAGACATTCTGCTCCCTCGCCAATACATTCCTCACACACATATACTATGTTTTTTCCCCCTTCTACAGAATGCATTCTTATAGCCATTTAATGCATCAGACTGAAGTTCTACTGGCTCTCATAAGTAGAAAGCAGTATTCATGGAGTTAGAGGCAGACTGACAAAGAGTATCCCTGTGTCTTTCATTTAACATTCAATTTTACATCCCCGTTTTCAGTTATCATGATAATACTACCCTGATTCATATTAAACAGAAGTTAATCCCAGTTACAAACATCCATGGACTCTAAAGCATAAGAATCAGTATTTGATACTGGTAACAAACTGCACTGAAATGAACATGAATGCTATGAGTCCACACTGAATTGAGAAAATTGAGAAAAACATTCCTGCTCATACAAAAGGAGTATTTTCCAGCAACAATATGATGAACATGGACATCAGGTGGAGGGAAATTATTGTTTTGGGGTTGTAAGGTTTAGATACAGTTTCATCTATCTGAGCCTTTATTTAGCCTCCTATCCTGTCTCAGTACTGGCTGAACTGAGATCAGTCTGCAGTTTTCCCTAGAGACAACACTAATGTCACATACTGACTTGGCACACTAATATTTCACATCCAAACCGAACCCATTAAGGATGACTACTTACCATAGACAAGATATGTCCTTCACAGCAGCAACCTTCACATTCAGTGTTTTCTCAATCCACACACAGCCACATACATGTACACACATACTGCTGTGCATATTTTTTTGAGTTATATTTCATCTACTGCTATATGTGATGGTGTTGTCCTCCCTACAAACACCCTTATCATACCCTTGAAATCTTTAAAATCACATACTGTACTTCGACCAGTACCTTCACAGAACAATGAAAATGTGGTGCAGTACAATTTTTGATTTTCATGAAATGTAATTCAAAGTACATTATCAGAGGAAATGTTGAACGCAAAAACATTTATTTCCATACACACAGCTGTTTCTAATAGTAACTTTTAGAAATTGACAGGTGGTACCACATCACAATACCCCATACTGTTGACTCCATACAGGAGCCTCGTGTAGTACATCTCACTCAAAAAGAAACATGCTGAAAATTACAGTACCTGGTAATCATGAATTGCTTAGTCATGCTCTCAAATTTCTTAATTTATGTTCCTGAATTATTAATATGTGAGGACAAATTATTATCTTTGCTCTCAATTACTTTATTCTTGCTCTCAAATTAATAACCTGTTGCTTACATTCAAGTCCATACATTCTATTTGTTTCTATGTATGCCTGGGATTGATTGCAAACACTGCATTGTGGGGTCCATCCCATTTCTACCTGAATCCGACTTTTGAGATTTCTAACTTTGGTCACTCTTAGTGGCAGTATCAAAAAAGACAGCAGACGTCATGTGATGTGCTACTACCACATTAAAAATCTACAGACGGGGGCTTTAAAGAGTCCATGTGGAGTTTCAACTGAACAACAAATTAAAGGTGAATTGGTGTCTGCCGCAGCATCCTTTTAATATACAACTAGCTAAAGCTAGAAAAATTGCTGTTTATGTGTGTATTTGTGATAAGAGGTGGTTAGAGCAGGGGGAATGATAAGTGCCATTTTGTGCCAAAATCAGTAACAAAATTGTACCATTCAGCCTGATCTGCATAAACATTACCTCAGCTGCGCCTCTCCACCCACCTCAGTGCAAACGGGTTCACTTTGAACCAGGAAATTACCCAAACAAGTGCAGGTGCACAAAAAAAAAAAAGAATAGCACTTACAACATTGTGAAAAGACAGACCTGAGCTCTTATGATGTGTACATCAGCAACCAAATTCATTTATAATCCATACTGATTTCAGCCATTAAACCTGCAATAACGGATTTTTTATATTTTGCCACTTGAGGGCAATGTAAACAACCTTTGAACACAACACTGACATATTAACACTTTTTTTAAAGTTGATACAGCGAAGTTGTTAGCAAACAGTTGCCTATTCACAAAGCCAGCAGGTATGGTGTAATATTAGCATTCATTTGGAGTCGTGTTTCAGGCCACCTAGTGAATTTATTCGATATTCAAGCTTCTGCTAGCTCTGATTTTGGTCCCCACCAACTCCTGCGAGAAATATCTGGTGTTTTAGCTGCTAAACCCTCAACTATGTTCACCAACTAGCCGCTAACTGTCGGGTGCTGGTCATGTAGCAAACAGTGGGTTTTTAGAGCTTTTTCGCTGAAAACAGCTGCTTGCTGCAGGCTAAAACAATGTTATGGGTGCATGGGAGAATTAACTAAAACAGTAAAGTTGCAGACATAAAATGAAAACATTGAGCTGAAAATACACTATAAAGCTTTGTAGAGCTGAAGGGAACTGCAGAGTCCAGTGATAATTCGCTGGTAATTAAATTGTGGGTTAATTATCAACCCCTTCCACATTACAGTCGTTTGATCCATTGTTATTACAGAAACACTGATTATAGCTGCTGTATTGCTGATTTGCTTTATTAATTTATTTTGAGTAGCATGACAATATATGATTTGAGAGATTAGAGACTACAGTGTATCTGTTTCCTGTGGGGATGAATCGTGGAGTTTGATTTATGTTCTCCCCTATTCTATTGAACTATACAAAGGAACTCTCCACCTTGACCGCTCTATTAAAGTGAGAAGCCAAAGTTATCAATCGAGGTGGTGAAAGGAAGGGAAGTCATCTCAACAAGCCATGCTTTCTCAGCCTAATGGATCATACTATGCTGCAGAGAGCAAAAGAGAGAGAGACAGAGACCGAGTGAGTGAGACAGAGAGAGCAAGATGTTGCTTCTACTGTATGGTTTTGACTGATTATGCATTTTTTTCTTAAGCTATTCATAGAAGATAGATTCATCATTCCAATTTGTCAAGCTAGCAAAGATTTCAATTAATTATGTGCAGCAAAAGACTGGGCGTATTAGGCCTCTCTGTCAGCACTAGTCTGAGTCCCCATTTACCGGACTCAAAATAAAGAGGTATCAGAGAGGTGCTTGGATCCACCAGTAATTAATTTGATGAATGCCTTAGCGGCACAAATAGTGGCAGCCGTGCATCTTTTCATCAGACACCAGCAGCAGTCTCCGTGCTCTGTGCTAATTTGAAGGGGGCAGCTCATCTGTATAGTGGATGTGTTTGTGGCTGGATCTATTCTTCAACCCATGTACTCACAGCCTCCTGCTGTCCAGACAGTGTGTGGGGGCCTTATGTTTTCTGTCAACTTTGTCCTTGTGCCAAGCAACTTGCTCCACTTAGTGCCCAGTTTTTTGACTTTGTGGCCTGAACTTGATAATGGGAGGCCTACTGGATTAATGGAAGGTGCAGTCGTGTTGTTTCCCGCCTGCTGCTCTTGAGGTTTTCCAGACACAGTGTGCCGATCATATCATATACTGTAGCTGGAATATGTGAAAGTGATAAACATTGTGATGAAAGCTTCGATCTGATGAACTACCAATAATCCATTAAAGGAAAATGTCTGATTACAGTCTTTGGGGTTAAGGGTGCATCTACACAATGATAGATGAAGTAGGGAACATGGTGGGAGGTGTGATTGGGCCAATCTAAAATGATGGATCTTATTATTGTTATTGGGTGAAAGCTTCAATGGCACCTATTTGTGATGCACACCGTCAATGTCGAAAGGAGCCTCAGCTGAACAAAGAAATAATTGGACTGGTGCCACATAATTCAGGTTCATATTTTCACAAGTGGGGGAACCTCATTATAAATCAGGTCAGCAACTGATACAAGACCATAAATCAAAGACAGACATAGCTCGAACAATTAGATAATTACTAGACCACCATGTCACCGCTGCCGAGATGTTTTGCTGTGCCACTGAGAGGGAGTGGAGAAAGTAACGAACAGTGCAAAGAACACACAATCATACTTTCTGCATCAACTGAGACGGCGGAGAAGAGATGAAGATTAAAAAAATAAAAAGGCATAAATAAAAATATTGGCTATGCATTTAATGGCGGTCTAATGATTAACCTTTCGCAGAAATTGCTTTTTGCTTATTTTCTAACGTTTGTGTAAATATGCAAGTGTCACCTTTGGCCAGCTACTAAACATTTTTTCCCCTGATCATACCTACAAGTGATGATATACATACATTTTGGAATGGGTCCCTTCATTCCATGATTGCATGGACTGCCACTGACCCCTAGTGTTGCTCAAATGTTTAGTTGAACAGTATGAAAGCCTGTTACTCTAGTTAAATCTACGGCCCTTGATTACCCCTAGGCAGAGAAGCTGCCTGAAATCCAGAGGCAGAGGTCCAATTGACCCCAATTGAAAGTGTCATTTCACAGGATTGCCAAGTTGGAGATGCTCTTGCAGTCCAGGATAAGCGGATGTTAATTCAATGTTCCTCCTCAGCTTCATTGTTTGATATTCGAGCAGCTCTTCCACTCTGCTGACCTCTGCTCGGCTGGGCGGGTATAGAGCTGCCTGCACTGTTCTTGTGTCAAACCAGACTGCAAGGAAGCTCCAACAGCAGTCAAAAATTGAGGTCACAGCACAAGAGTGAACCAACTGGAACAGATTGTTGTGGAACCTCCAGGCTTTTGCAGACACGTGTTGATCCCAGCACAGCTTGTCCTAGCTTTTACCTTCCCAACCCCTTGTTCACAACTCCCTTGACAGCAGCTTATGGATAGCAATAATGTTCAGGCCTTTCAACTTCATCATCAAATGGACAAAACATCCCCATTCATGTGTAGACTATATGACAATCAATCATTTTTTGACAGTTAAAAAGGTAGATGGTTTTATGGTAAGGAACGTGTATTATAAGATAAGGGTTCATAATTTTTCAAAATACAGAAATCTGTGAATTTACTGATGTTCATGTGAATATTAGAGAGGTAAAATTAAAAATAAAAATAAAAAATTGATTTGGTCAGCTGAACATTAGATAATTGTCTCTAAAGCACTTTAAATAGATAATAATGCCAATCTGCATAAGCCACATCTGTTCTACTACATATCCCTATGGAAGAAAAGCAGTGTTTTAAGGCACAATTGATCCTTTAATGTCATCCATTGTATGACCCATAGTGGTGGGTGGGTTGAATACACACATCATATTGAGAGAAGCAAAAAGAGTGTGTTAAGGTCTGGTGATGAGCGATGGGAGGGAGACAGGCACTGTATGATGCCTCTGTTTAAGAACACTGGGATTCAAAGTGTCATCGTGCATTAACTGGCTACATTTGGTAACATTTCTGACATTCTGTCATTATTGTCACTTTACATGAGAGCTGGGACAGCAAAGTGGGAGCACTGACAGCAGATTGACCCCAGATGCTGTTCATTTGATTGATATCTCTACAGACAATGATACTTTTCTGCACTGCAGTGGTGGTTACACAGGGAGGAGTTGGGAGGGGGCAAATACAGGAGAAATGTCACACCAGGGAAGTCAGCGAGGCGTAAAGCCCTGCCT
This sequence comes from Gadopsis marmoratus, assembly GCA_036023855.1. NCBI lineage: Eukaryota > Metazoa > Chordata > Actinopteri > Centrarchiformes > Percichthyidae > Gadopsis > Gadopsis marmoratus. Next base: position 7,566 of record JAVQJF010020414.1, read on the forward strand.
GATGAGCGCAGGGTCAGTGGCTCCTCTCTGCCCCCTTTGTGCCCCGGGTAAAATGATCTAAGTGACTCTGGACCTCTGCCACCAATCTGCTGGAGAGCAGGAGTCAACCGCGTAGGCATGGCAGAGAGAAGACTGGCAAAGGATTTGCTTGTAAAACTGCATGTAGTGTGCTATCGCCTAGAGGACAGACTCATTCCTTTATATGTTTTTCCATAAGTAGGACATATTCTAGTAAGACACAAACTATTTACATGCTTGTGTCAATACGTAATAGCCAAAACATACAGGTTGACTATATTAATGGGCACGACTAAATACTGAAACTGACATTTTCTATCAAATTGTGTTGTAAAGCTTCGGAAGCGACTGGTCCATTTCACACCATATATAGAAACCTTTCTGATGCCGATGGTGTTACTTTATTTATATCTGAGTAGTTGAACCTCCCAGATGATGAATAACAGGGGAAAGGTTAAGATTACATTGTTCAGTTAAATTACTTGCACAGAATGGCTGCAAGGCAGAAGCCATATCAGTGGGTACATCCTTAAAGGCTGCAGAGCAGTATGTACAATATGTCTGAGCTAGCTTCTGGTTGTAAGCTGCCTGTGTTTGATGATTGTGATCAACCTTAATTAAATGTGCTAATACTGTCTTTGTCTCAGTTCATTTAGAGAAGTGGAGACTGCAGCACGCACGCACAAAACAAACAGCTTCTCGTTTATTTTCTTACTGACACATTCTACGATGAAACCCATAACTTTAATAAAATCTAGTTGTTTAAGCATTTAATGAAAATGTCTTGTCATTGTTAATATATTGTAGCATTACAAGTTCTGCGATAATGGATTGGTCATTTACTGTACATTACATAAGCCTTGGATTCACGTGAATTATGTGTCAATATATTTGACAAAAATCTGAAAGGTTTGTATGGATGTTAACAAATAATGGGTAAAGTTTCTGCATCTAGACGTGTTTGTGTGTTAAAGAGTCAGAGGGAGCAAGCTATGTGGCAAGCTCGTCACTGTGCAGGGTAATAAGGTCAATGCAAAAAATAACCCAGGGGCACATAGCCCGGCAAATGCGCGCGCGCACGCACACGCACGCACGCACGCACGCACGCACGCACGCACGCACGCACGCACAACTGCCCCGGCCTTATGTTGCAGAATCCAAACCAATCGAGTCAATTGCCAGAAAACATGACATGACCTTTCAGATTCACTGAGCATCAACCGTGAGTGGGACTGGCGTGCTTTGCGTTTCAGCGCACCCTCTGCCCCTCCCGCCCACTCCGTCACCCCCAGGGCCTTAAACCCTCCACAAATAATTACTCTCAGTGGAGTCTGTACTCCACAAGACAGAGCCAAAAAAACTTGACTCTGATCTTGACCCATACTTAGGGTACTCTCACTATTAAATCATCCCTCACAGGGGTTTTTCTATTTGAACAATTCCGTCACCATAAATTGAAAATGAGTAAGGTCAAGTTCATGTTTGGACATATTCTGTTCGAAATATATGTTATGGGCTATACAGGGTGAAAAAGTTCATGTTTTCTTCTGAAAGCTACAAGTATTTTTTTTCTGAAAGGTAACATATGCAGGATTCCAATTAACTGCCATTTTAAACCAAATGCTGTATAGGTCACATGCTCCTCTATTGGCATAGTACATAACCTCCAGTTTGCAAGAACGGTTTTATATAATTTTGTAGGAAATAAAAACTCAAATCTCCCAAACTGCTCAAAACAAAAGTCAAATTAAGTTTTCATAATTGTATTTGTAAGTTACATTTTTTTTTGTTGCGTTATAATGCCTTTAAACAAAGCCATTTATAAATGTTTGTAATTTTAGCAGATTGAAGTACCACAAAGCAAGAAGACACCATACAGCAGCAAGTTGACATGGTCAGTAATTTCAAGTTGTACATGGTCACAAATATCAAAAAGGATGCAGACTTCAATTGCAGAGCAGATGCAGTATAAGAAGGGATGGATTCCCTTCTGAATGCAAGCCTTTGAATGAATACGCATCACTGATGTAATATGACTACCACCTACTGGTTGAGAAACACACTCTGCCATCCATCCCTCCTGTCTTTTAAACTGTACTTTTAGATCGGACTGCCTAATAGTGCAGGACACACTTATAGCCCGACCGATACTAGGTGTTTGAAGCCAATACTGATATTGATATTTGGTGGATTAAAAAAAACGTATAGCAATTTTTAAACATAAACAACCAATCTTGAAACAGAGCCCTTAAAAAAAAATGTTCCCCTACTACAGAAAACCTGCAGCAAAAGATTGTGTAACCAGGAACATTACTGTGTCTTTTCTCTAATTTACTGTTTACTTTCCAATAGGTTTTCTGGAACATTTCATAGTAAGGTATTGCTAGTAACTGACCTGTTGTGGTGGTAAGCTACTGATCCCCAGGGGATACTTAAAGCCAGACTCTGTAACTTTTGAGAGAAGAAGATTGTTCCTCTTAAAACTACAGAGGCAATAATAATAATAACAATATAAAAAAGAGGTAAAAATAAGTTGAATTCATAGGCAATAAAATGCACCATTGATCACTTCAGGGCACTCAGGGGATTTGCTGCTAGTCTTAGTTGGTCTGGTATAACCAGTAACCTATGGTGACTAATGTTAGATAACATTAGGTAAATATTGTTGTATAATGCACATTACTTTTTCTGACTTAATGATGCTTCTCCACGTGTATCTCCTAATTGTTAACGTTCAGCAAAAGTTACATAGTGTTCCTTTGGGTGGCACAGGACTCACAAAACACGTTTTCTTTGTCACTGAGACAAATGTTGTAAAGCTATTCAGGACCCCAACAGATACCAACTTGAACACAGTCATTACCAACAAAGTGTAAATGCAGTGTGTCTCAATGTCACATATAAAAGCTGCATAAACAGAAATCCACTTTCACATATGGATCCAAACGGAAAGCCCATGCACGACAAGCAGGTGGCGAGTTGCTAAGAAAGAAGCCTAATGGCAAAAAATGGATGTGACAGGCCACTTGCTGAGTCCTCTAAAAGAGTGGGGGGGAGTATTTTGAGAGGAAGTGTGTATGTGAAAATGTATTTTATGTTTTTGTTAACCTTGTTTTTTGAGTGTACTGGGTCTTGAAAGACATTTATACACCAAAATAAACATCACTAACAACAATTAATGTTGCTGCATCAATGAGCAGTAAAGTAACCGCCAAGCCCATGAAAATACGTACCTAGATCTTGAGCTACATTACAATATGACAGGAAGCAAAACCCACATAACGTTGTACTTAATCTACACAAAGCAATATATTACTAATACATTGCTCAGCTCTAACTTAACCTGACACTCTTTGACATGTGTACAGCTAATTTTAGTTTAAGATCACTTGATCACTGTGACGACTGTGGTTATTTTCTGTTATGCTAGTTTTAATGTTCAATAGAGCACCTGTTGCGTTTCAATTGTAAACTCTACACAAAGCAAATCCGAACTGTAAGTACTGCAAGTCCTCCTTGAAATCCGTACAAGTATGGGGGTTTTTTTGTATCTATAAAAACAGCATCTAAACGGGTATTTCTGTCCAAATCTGTGGTGTTTCTAGCAGACAATGTCAAAATGTCAGGGTTCAAACAACCAGGTTGAGGCAGTGGGTGGACTAATTCCTGGTTTGTACCACCGTTCTGCATGGCAGCACCTGATAAAGTCATGGATCAATGAGGATTATTGAAACTGACACTCAACAGTGAACTTAAACAATGTCATCAGCAACCTTAAATGGTAAGCCCCTGAGCTGTAACAAAGAGACAGAGGTTATTCACCGAGGTTCAAAAGGTATCTCTTCATAATTCAACACAGAAAAACTGATTCTCTTTGTTATGTTCAAAATATTTAAAAGTATAGGCCTGTTTCTAAAGATAACTGGTGTAAATAAACCTGTAACTACATCAGTAAACATTAATAACTCTGATTTAGTTGTTTAGTCTTGTGCTACTGCATTAAAAAGACAGGTCAATCAAGTTTGGACATGATACCATGTTCCAGGTGTTGATTAGTTACATTTTGGTGGTGGGGCTACACTTTTGTTTACTTTTGGATGACAGATTGTGGGGACTTTTTTTCGTCATGGATAAAAAAAATATATAAATAGCATACAAATCGCAAAATGGTGTAAAGGTCAAACGTCAGGATTTTTGAGTTTCTATTTTGCCTTTGATTGTGACTGGCTCCTCTGTTATCATCTTTCTCGCTAAATAGATTTAAAAGCTGCTACATTGCAAGGTCAAGCACATTTAACCCAGACATTTAGCTTATTCCACTGTCACATCTGCATCATCAAATTAATGTCAAGCTACTACAACACATTTGTGACACACAGCAGGGAGGATCCAACAAGTCTATTTTAATTTGCCTCAAAATGAGGAAGGCAGAATGAATGGGGCCAAAAGTCTTAATACAACAATCTTATTTCACGGAGGATACTGCCCTTTCCCCCCCTTTTTGTGCCTGTGAAGTTGATTTGAAGTCATGGTTAGTCCTTTTGATATGAGAGGCTGGGTCAGACCAATTTGCCACCTGGTGAGGAGGGGGAAGTAGGGAGGTACATTTTTTAATTGTCAGGTCACTTCCTTTGGGCACATTGTCTGTCTTTGTGTGAAGGACCAGCCATCTGAAATCCCCCACCTCATTATGAGAGAGGGAAGATTAATTGACCAGTTCACTAACTGGCAGCCTCAAGACTAGATCAACTTAGCAAAGGAACTCACCAATTAAGACTGGACTACAGCACCTTTCCTTATACCAGGAGTAATCCTTTTTATTATCATTAGTCTCTATAGTCCTGTGAGGAAGATCAAGGCTAAGTTGCCCTTTGTCAAAGGCACACAAAAAGACTATAGGGTGTGACAGCATGATTTAATGTTAGTAATAGCATGGGTTGTTACTCCAAGCACTGTAGAGAACTGCTCAACAAGGCTGCAACAAACATGCACTTGCATGAGCTAATTCATTTAATAAACACTATAATTGAAATCAAAATCAGTTGCAAATGTCAAAGCAGTGGGTTGTTATTTTTTTCCCCTATGAGATTTATATTGCTTTCCAATAGCTACAACTAAATGAAACATTTAAACGAACAGGAGACATCATTATTCAACAGGAAGCCAGATATATGAATTTCATGAAATCATAAGGGGACTACAGATATACTGTGCATCAAATTAGGTCCAGGTCAAAGAAAATGTAAACCCCTTACAAAATCTGTGTGCCTGTAAAAAACCCTATGCGGCCATTCTTTTCATTTTTTAACTAAAGGCCAGGAGAATTTCCTCTGTAAACTGCTGCAATGAAGTGACATTTTGGCTCAGATTAATCTTAAAATAGCGCCTTCATCATTTCCTTTCCCTTATACTGTTTAAAGTTTCTTATCAATATTTTTTTATTTTTGGAGTTTTCCATTTCAGTGAGGGATGCTGTAACAATCCTTCAAAAACACACACACCGAAAAACAAAAAGCAGCTGAATTCACACCTGTGATTTTTCAAAAGCTGCCATGACTAAAGCTTTTTCAAAACAGCTTCAAAGTTACAACAAAGTGTATTTAATTTTCACTGTTACACTTGTCAGATTCAGAAAACATGGCACATCAGCCACAAAAATGGCGTTTATATTCTTCAGCATAGAGGTTGTTGTCGTCAAACCACCATGTGTTACGGTAAAAGTAACTGCCAGGGATGGATACGTCATGACCACAGAGGTGTCAGAGATCTGGTGCCAACACCTGTCGGTTCCCAGGGAGCTTGCATCTTCAGTAACAATACTGACTTTGACATGAAGCATATAACATCCATACATATACACATACTCAAATCCACACACACACTCGCTTTGTCTTTCATGTACACACAAACGCTTTGAGGGAGAACAGAGTGCTGAAAAGATGTCATCATCACTCTCTTCAGGAGGCCATTATGGATAGGAAGCTAATATACTGCGCAAATATTCCAGCATCTTTTTCACCAAGGGCTGCATACCCCTTGGTGGGTGATTGTTAAATTTGGTTGACATTTTCCTGGCACCAATTAACCTTCGATTTGACTCTCAGTTCTGCCTGTCGTCTTTTATTGTCTTCTTGAAGAAGTGGCAAAGGGACAGCATGGTTGGGATCAGAAGCATTGTTTCCCTGATGTTGACCATTTCCTTTTTTTGGCCTAATTGGTCTCTTTCCCTGTGGATGACCACCAAATGGAGAGAAGATGTACTTCATCAGTAGGTCATGGTATTCTCTGCAGAAGGTTAATACAGCACTGCTCTTCATTGAATTGTATAATATACCTTCTGAAATTAAAGCTGAGTACCACTATGTTTTGTTCATGATACAACTACCAGATAATATTACAACACTGTGTTATACTTATGAGTGATAATTTTGTCCTCTTGTTGAAAATTAATGTTTGTCTTTTCATCTTTTAAATATTTGAATCCACTGTTCTCTCTATAGATCACTAGGAATTGTATTTTATCCTGAGCTATATTGGTTGTGGACAATTATTTGTGTTTGTCTGGATTACAGGAGATTTGATCTATAGTACCCCTCCCCCATATCGTTTCTTCTTTCCTTTACTGTGGTCCGTTTGGGTCATTGTCAGATTGTGTTATGCAGAATTTCCTCATGCCAAAACCAGTTTGACAATTTGCACATCCCTTCATTTTGCATCTTCTCAAATAAGAAAAAAGGTGCATTAAAAGGTGCATTAAAGTCCTCGTGGAGTTCAGTTTACGAGACTACAGTGAGAAAAGAGGAACATAGTTTAGCAGATTATACCAGGACATCTCCCAACTTACATGAACTGAAGAAAGACTCGTGCTCCAGGCCTACAACAAATAAAACAATGCTCTGACAAGGATAGACTTTTTCCATCCACAAAAAGACAGCTGACTAAAAAATGGCAAACTTACTGATGAATGTACAGAATGTAGTGCTACAGTCTGGAGGACACAAAGCTGCCTCACAAATCATCTCCACGGGCGCCTTCCCACCACTGTAATGACCAGACCATTGCTGCAGTAACAATGCTCACCCCCTGGCTGTGGCCGACATCCTTTAACACAACTGCTCTGCCTTGACGAAAGCAAATGTTTTCAACAGTGATCAGCATTTCACTTAATTTATAAAAGATCCGTTTTAATTTATTTTGGTGGTTTTGTATGAAGCTGATAAGTCTTTAAAGATTTTTATAATAAGTAAGAAAATCAGCAGTACATTTCAGTTAGTCAAACTCAAAGTCATATGGAGGAAACTTCTTGGATGTATTAAAACATTTTCTATGTCTTTGCGCTTTCTTTTTTCCTCTATGTTCGGAAAAGGCAGAGTAACTACAGACTAGATTTCAGCTCCTTAATTTAATTGAACATGTTCTGTTTTGACACTACGAGATCTTTGTTGTATCTTCTATTTTTTGCACAGTTGCTTACTCTCAGGATTATCCATCAGATGAGCCATTATGGCATTTTACAGTGTATATCCACTCCATACAGTTATAACACTGCTGCATCCGGAGAACAGTCTCCTATACAGTAATCAATATTTCAATGCATCTCATTCTCCCCGTCGTCGGTGATGATTTACTGGCAGGAAAGTTGAGGTCATGTAGCACAACTGGCATACATTATTAAAATCCCACGGTCACAAGGAAGCTCACATTCTATCAAGCATCACAGCAAAGGTAGTGATGCACGTGACTGCAGTTTGAACTCGCACTGAAGATACCAAGCATTACAAGACAGGCCCCTCTCCAAAGGGCAGTGTCCGTTTTAAGCCCCAAAGCAAACCTTCTAATCTGGCTTTGCACGACAAAATCCTGATTATTCAATAGCAAATGTGTGACTTTAACTTCAACTGCTGTTGAGATCTCTGCCTCTCAGAACAAATTACAGTATTTTGTACTGTGATATATCACCACTTCAATAGACATTTGTGTTGAGTCTCTGCTCTAATAAGTTGCATACTCATCTCTATTGTAAAAGTTTACCTGCATTGTGTCATTTAAAGGATCCTATAGCTGATGATATAGCTCAAGGAGAGAGCATACAGTTTCATTTCCTACCTGTCACTGATAATGGTCAATATGAGAATATATAGATCCCCCACTTTCAGTTATGACACAATGTTAACGTGTTACTTTTCTGTAAAAGCACTTATCCTTCATCTGTCTGTAACAGAGTGGTACTTCACAAAAACATTCAGATTTTGGCTGAGATAACACTGTAACTAAAGCTCCAATTTAAACAAGGTTACAAAGGCTTGTGCCCTTGTTAAACAGAGGTACCAGCTACAAACACAGATGGCATCATGATCCAGTACCATGCCCCAAATGTCCTAGCCCTGGTACACAGTCAGGGCGAGGTTATACAGAGCCTCAGATATCGTAGGGCTGGAGTGCTGGCTCAACGTCAGTCACAGTAATGTTAGCTGACACACTGGTGAGGGTGGTGACAGGGCAAGGTTATGTGTCACTGTACGCTCATGGCCTGCATGTAGACCAGGACACCCATGTGAGGGGTCACCCTTAGGGTTTGGATTCCAAATTAATATACCCCACAACAGTTGCATTGCATCTATCAGCAAATTGCTACCCCAGTCCCCTGGGTGAAGGACTTCCTTGCCTGAAATACCCCATCATTGACACACCATTAGAATATATAAGGATGCTTGCTTATTAAATCAGGAATATTTGCTCTCAATTGCTATCCTCACAGAAGCATTGTTAACCGTATAATTTGTTGTCTGTCATGCAATTACATACTGAATATTATAATACATTGGTCCCAAAAATTTGAGACTATTCTTCCTTATCTACAGTTGAGAATACAGCTGCAAAAACAACTATTTTCACTATTAATTAATCTTCCGATCGATTAATCTAGTAATTGTTCAGTCTATAAAACATCCCAAAACATTGAACAATATCTATTGCAAGTTCCCAGATAGCAAGGTATCAAGGACTTCTTTAAATCTCTTCTTTTGTCCAACCAAAAGTCCAAAACCCCAAATATTCAGTTGACAATGATATATAAAAAGGAGAAAAGCAACAAATCTTCACATTTAAGAAGCTTGAACCATCAAATGTTTGGCATTTAGGCTTGAAGGTTGACTTGAACGCTAAATCGACAGTCAAAATAATGAGGCCTAATGATGAGATCTAAACATGCAGTGATGATGTGTTGGTTTGAATGGTCCTCTGCTGGTGATGGATTGTTGAATTAGGCCCCTCTGAGTTGTGAATCATGTTCACCTGGGCAGCTGACGTTTAATCAATAAACATCTGAACTGTTGCCATGACCCTGAGCCATAAGGATTTCATCTGGTTTCCCCACACCAACTGCTGCAGGACCCCAGCGGATTTCTGAGACAAACCTCCAGTCACCTGTGGTTCATTTCAACATCCACCCGACAGGTGAAAACAAAAATCTTATGCTCTATTTTTTGCAAGACAAATAATCAAATGTTTCTCGAAGTGTATGTCAATAGGGTGTAATCAGGCATGTGTCAACACTTCAATAACAATGAAAGGAATTACTGTTATATGCTAATGATGGCATGAAGGATGTGCATGTTGCGCATGGAGATTTTGAATTATCTTGCTTTCAATACCATACTTTTGAAAAGCACAAGACTCCATTTAAAGAGCTACATTTTTATGAAAACTGGCTCCGCAAACTGGCTGGAGTCTAAAGTTTGGGGAGAAACAGGAAAGATACTGAAATATTTCACCCAATGAAGCATTTTACTGATATCTATAGCTGATGTGTTACCAAGTGTTACAACTGCAGTTATAGGATGAAAATATTGCATTTAAAAAATTTGTCTCAAAGACATACTGTATAATTGAAGCCAGATTGTGTGCATAGATATTGTAACAGCAACATGATATATTTTTTTAGTATTTGGTATTTGTAAAGGAACGCTCTCTCACAAATCTTTATATTTAACACAAGATACTGGAACATGATATAACGTGGCCATACAGCAATGAGTTTATAGATGTGGCATACATGAATCTTTCACCTCAATAAATATTTAATCTTTGCTCTGAATCATTTAAAGCAAAGCCCTTTCTGTTGTTCTTCGGGCAACATGTGCATGCAGTGTACACGGTTTTATCCCCACTTCCTTCCCTCCCTCCCTGTCAGTTGGACAAGCTGCTCAGTGGCCCTGAAATATGGCACATTATGCCGCTCTGTTGATCATCGTTCAGCGTTACACCCTGAATCTGGATGCAATGTAAATGATATGATGATACCCTCTAAGGCAACATTAACATTACTATCATTGAGCTTTTTTTCAAGTGCAAAGGTTGACTTCATGAGACAATGAAGTAAACATTAAGGTTCACTTTGACTTCATCTGCCAGCACAGCCGCCGCATTAACGGACAATAACGAAAGCAATTTCTGAGCCATCGTGGTTAAAAAGGGGGCAACAGTATATGCACATGAGATCAATGACTATTGAATGATTCTTTTAATTAAGAGACTGGTTTATAACCTTAAACACAAAATCAGATTTGCTAGTGAGTGGACTATGCGGTCTAGTTAAAGGAGTCAACTGGAGGTCGGAAAATATGTGGAAAGAAGCACTAGAATATGCATGACTGATATTAACTTCATATTAAACTAGTCTTGCTTGTAGCTTAGCCCTGTATAAAAGTAACTTCAAATAATACACACATACTGTATTTCACAAAAGGCAATACTACAGTATAACAACTGAATAGAATAAATCTGGTATATTATTAAATTAATTAATTACTAATCATATACTGTATATTAATAATATAAAAATACTCCAAAGCAACTGCGTTCACATGCTCTGATTCAGTATAAGATGTAGCGCAACAAGGGAATGGTTTGCCTTGAATAAGAGATAACTGTATTGCAGTCATTCAGCCAAAGCAATCGTGTTTACATTCTTTGATTCACTGGGACAGAGAGCGGAAATCACGGTGAGCAGCACGTGTGTTATTGAAAAGCTGGAAGATCATTGAGCCTGAAATCTCCACGTGGTCTCTCTCAACACACACAAACAACAGATACACAAAGAGAGTGCGACAAAAGGGATTATTTTCCGTTAAGAACAGTGATCCTGATACGGCCTTAATTCTGCCTCGGTGGTACATTTCACCAAGATGACTAAGTCAAAGAAGACAAAAAAAAAAATCCCTGACAAGAGAGAAATGCTCTACAGTATAAACAATTGTAACTTTAAAAGAACATGTGGTCACTTTTAGGTACTGCGTTTAGTGTCCAACCTCTCACTTCCAGTCTCTATGTCCCTGTCTCTAGCACCAACAACTACAAGTGCTTGAAAAGGTTCCAGTGAAAAAGTGCTTGAATGTTTCTGGACTGATTATGGCACAATTCAATCAGCCATGTGCAAAATGTTCCACAATAACACCCACCCCTATGGTCTGTGTGATGTGTGTGACAATACAACTTACCTCATCACTTCAATCACTTCTGCTCCAAGTGAACTTTGAAACTCTTGACACCTGTTTTGACAACAAGTATGTTAACGTCTGTTTTCACAACTTTTTTGATTCTATTCTTGCACTTAATATGAATTACAAACATACGCTGCTACCAGTGACTAATACAATCACAGGTATTTGCCATAACAGCAAACATTATAGCTCAGTTTACATTCTCACCTGTTCTGCCTTCTCTCCCTGCTTGGCTTGGGCTTTCTCTGCATCACCTTCCTTCTGAAACTACACCTGTATTGACCACAGGTGAGTCTCAATATCAATGTCTTGCTCCAAGGTCAACAGCTTACCAAACAAATACATAATGTCACATATATTTTGTACAGTTTTATAGCTTTTGCGGCATTTTCATATTTTAAACTGTTGTTCCAAAATCTCAGTCTAATTATCCTCCACCAGCATATACTTTGCATAGCTGAATTTCTATTAGGTAACTAACCTTTCTCCAAAACAAAAAAAAAATAAGTGCTGTTTGACACTACAGAGTGACTAGCAACACTCCAACATGAAGGACAATCTTTGCAGTTACATGAGCTACCTAGCAAGGCTCCCAAAAAGTCACCTCTTCTGCCATTTCCGCCAACAGCCCCTGAGAGTCTCTCCATCTAGTAGCAGAGACGGAGAGGAAGCTAGCTAGCTCCTCAACACGGCCAACATAAATTTGACACGGAACATATTAAATTTGGGTTTACTTTGCAAAAGACAAACAAGGGCAAAAACCTCAGTCTCTACAAAGAACTAACACATGGTATACAGCAGCCAAAGAAAACTGCATGGGTGGAGTTGGCTCACTGTGACTTAATAGCCAAGGAGATACAGTTTTTGGACCCTGAGGCTAGACCAGTTGGAAACCACTGATGTACATGTGCGTATGATGTTGATCGACTACACCAGACTGGGATCAAGGCCAATCAGGGCATATTGATGGATCAGTACTAGCTTTGTTAAACCTAATCCATCTACAGTGCATTGTTTGCTGCAATACAACACGTAGTGTTGTGAGAATACTGTCTAAACCGCCATACTAAACTATAAAATACTGTAGGACAATATACAATGTATTACAGGAAACAATGAGGGCCAGCTCATGCAGGTGCTTTTTATTATATTTACGCAGAGCTATTTAACTGTCAAGCATTAAACTGCTTTGCTAATTTTAATGGATGCTTACTGTGGGCCACGTTTAAACTGTGCAGCTGTATTGAAAAAAAGAAAAAAAGGCCAATGGCAAACAAAATATTTACAGGACATCAATACTCGACCATATCAGAAACTTCAGAAATCATGGCAAAGAATTGCTTCAAGTGAATTTGTGAGAAATTCCACTCGTGTATACCACCAGGAGTGCAAGAGGGTTTGTCTGTGTAAACTTCAGTTGGGACGCATACAATCAATTTTAGGCTTTCTAATGTTGGCATTGCTTTGCTGAGGTGACAGCTTTAAAATTTTAGAATGTACCCAATTAAACATCCGAATCAAACGCAACTTTATTTTGGCCCGACGCTGTTTTCACAATAGCTAACAGCTGCGGCGGCTAACTAGGGTTTAGCTCAATTTAAGCTAATAGGCTAGGTTAAGTTACCTTGGCTAACGGCCTTCCGCGTTCGGTTTTAGCTATGAAGTCATAAATTGTATATCTGCTAAGTAGGCGAATCATTTTGACATCACTGAAGTTAACCAGAATCGTTATTGCCATTACACACAAAGTACAACGAAATTGTATGCAATCCCATTCAGCGCAAGACGCAATAGAACTATCTCCTAAACGTTCTACGTATGTACAAAGAAAAAAACAATAAATATAAATAAATAATATATTGCACAGATTAGTGAAAAGGGCAGTTAACATTTTATGTCTATTGGACCACTTGTACTGATATTGAGTCACTTTAACGTCATAACTTGTTTACCTTTATCGCCCTGAGCACTGCAGCGTTGTTCGCTGGGCGGAAGTAGTCTGCGTTAGGCCTCGGCCTCGCCTCAAACCCCTTTCAGACATACAGCTCAACGTGCTGGCAATTTTCATTTATTATAGGCCCCTGTTTCACCGCGAAACACATTATACCCCCCCCCCATGTAAGATCACTACTTTCGACGTGTCTGCAAATGTTCATGACTCCTGCAGCACCCCAAGCATCTCATGTTTGCCTTGAAAGACAAAGTAAAAATACTAATAATAATAATAACACTTACACCGAATTTCGGTGATCGGGCCCTAATAATGCTCCTCCCAGTGCCAACCTAACCTCTGCATCAATTTCAACAGATGAACATAAGCAGCGTTTGTAAACAAATGGCAAAGAAAGATCAATAGCCCCATCTAGTGGTCACAGAAGGAACCACCACTACATTGACCTTTCTAACACCTCTTTGGTTCTTTCCCTGAGGACCCAGAAACTAATACTCACTTTCGAGCATCCTCTCAGCCAGAGGCTGTGTGCTGCTGCTGCTGCTGTCCTCACCACCACTTGTCTTGTACTGGGAAACTTACAGAGGAGGGG
>JAVQJF010020416.1:0-46905 GCA_036023855.1 Gadopsis marmoratus
GCTGCCTGACTACTTGCTGTCTGTCCCGGAGTGAAGCCGGTAAGTGTCCTGATGTACAGGTGCTAAAACAAGACCTGCTATGGATCTAGAGTAACCTAGGGAGACTAGGGGGGGGTCAGGTCTGGGCCCGCAACACATTGAGCACCACACAAGTCTGAACTGAATGCTGTCAGACTGATGTAAAGGAAGTGGTGGAATGTATCTTGTACTTTTGCTCAAGTGCAAATCCAAAAAAAAAGGCGGCACAAAGAGCAGAGTGAACCCACGAGAACACGTAATTAACATTATGAAGACAGAAGTAAAAGATAAAACTAAAGAATAAATAACCCAGGAGCTGCTTCAGATCATCCTCTTTGAGCTGTTTAATAGAGTGATAGTTATCATTAGAATTGGCATGGACTGGAAAGTTCCTTATGTAACTACTAAATTGTCAGATATTACACCATAAACACTTGGCATGAGCTCACAGCGTCCCCCTCCAAACTGTGACATATCAGGTAATGAAATATGAATACATAAAGGATGACTTTGACAGCAATATTTCAGGCGTCACAGATGCTAGCCGGGACTATAACTCCCCCCGCTGAACGAGGCTCCGCAGCGTCTTCAACCTATAAGCGGCGTTTCCTGCCAGTGTGACAGCTGGCTGCGCTGCCAACCAGGCAAAATTCTAAAGTAGCCTCCTGAATTAGACAAAGACTTTTATGTCTCTCAGAGGAGCCACTGTAATTGATTTTTTCAGCTGTGTTACACAATTTTTGCATTGACATTTCAGGCGTTTAGCACAAGCTGCCGCCGCGCACACGAGGTTCTGAGTGGAAAAGGGACGCACTTATTCATAATCATCGATGTTGGACATTGCAAGTAAACAAATATAGTAAGCAGAAGTTTTAGGTGGTGAAATAAAGTTGAAATATGGATTATGACTTCTTCTTTTAGGCGCTACTCACGCTCAGCTCATCCGAGGGGCAGAGGAGGCCAGTAAGGGGGAGGTAATGGGTCGCTTCTTCCACCTTCACCCTCGGCGGCTGGTCAGACTGGTCCGCTGGCTCGCCCACTGGATCCGCAACGGTGCTATTCCCGTGGCGACCATGAACATGCAGCTGGCTGTGCCCGAGGGAGAGGAGGTGCCCGACGCCTGGCACCATCAGCTCATATTTGGTGTTGCACCTAATACTGTTTTCATGACCAATCCTTTAGATGTAGGTGAGTAAGGGCAAAGACACAGCTCTTGTTTTTCAGAATCATGTCTCCTGATATTGTTCAGTAATGTTTTTTTGTGTCTGTGTGTGTTATATTCCTTTTACAGTAAGCGAGGAAGAGGTGCACCAGAGACTCTGCAGTGAATCTGTGTTGCTGATTCGTCGAGAAGATGTCCTGCAGCGACTGAGGCCCGATTGCTGTCTGTACAGCTTATCTGACCCACGGTGGACAGCCCTGGATATCGAGGGTGAAGCCGATAATTTTGCTTTTATTCATGCAGATTTTTCACCTGGTATGCGAGCATGTTATAAGTATTTTTCTCCATATTTTCCTCCTGTTAGGTCAAGTGAGGCAGATGCGCCTAGAAGAGGAGCAGGGACAAGATGGAGCCAAGTTAACACACATTACAATCCCCGCAGCGTACAGTTCAGGCATCACGCTCTTCGCCCTCCGACAGTCAGCATTGGGACAACAACTCATCAGCGCTCCTGAACTCCCTTTGTTGTGACGGGGCTGACACTCATGGACTATAGACTTGTGAAAGCATATGGCCCCCGGGTCATAACAGATATGAAAAATCAAACAGCTTATTGATCCTAGTGTTTAGGATCAGCAGATATTTGTGACCTTTGACTCTCCCGGGAAGAGAGAAAAGCAAAAGGCAAAGAGATCAACAATATATCGCATGATATTTTTACTGTACCAATGATGCAGTTGTTGCAAATGGCCGGTTAAAGAAAAACATGACCCACGTGGACATTTACACAGTGAGATATCACAGATTTGTGCAAGTGATATATAAAATCATACATTTACAAGAAACAAAACCACAGAAATCAAATTGTTAATACAACACTTGTTCTCTAGTTGCAGAAGTACCATCTTCTTGCACCACTTGCTGCAAAAATAGCAAAATGTACATTTCTATCACTGTTGCCTGTTTTTCTCCATAAATTATTAACAGGTTATTACTTGATACTTTATTACTGTTAATTACTTGAGCAAAGTATGTTTCAATTAATGAGACAGACTGCCTGTCTGTGTTTTGCTACATCTACTGTACGCCCATATGTATGAACTGCTGCATTCTAACTCATTGTCCAAATGTTCAGAATAAAACTAGAGGTTTTAAAAAAAGCAGGTAAATTAAATGTTTTTATGACATTAAAATGGTTATAGTATTTATGTTACTAAAAGACTGAAATGTAAGAATATGACTTTAAATAGGCTGTTTGTGCATGCTGCCTTCGCTTACGGCCATACCACCCTGAACACGCCCGATCTCGTAAAAATATTCATAGCATGTCGTAAAAAAATTATTACATCATAAAAACTTCATAGTACAGTATGTTGTATAAAACATCAAAGTACAACATAAAAAAACTTCATAGTATAGTATGTTGTATAAAACATCAAAGTACGTCAAAAAAAAAAAAAACTTCATAGTATAGTATGCCATATGAATACATTGTCATAGTATATAGTATGTCATAAAAGAATGTAAAGTATGTTGTAATAACTTCATAGACCTTAATAAAAACTGTCATAGTATAGTATGTTGTAAAAACTTGGGATACCTTGTATGATGTACTATGAATTTTTTTTTACAACATTTCAAGATATCCCAAGCACTTTCAAGGTATCCCAAGTCCCAATCCCAATATATAAGTCCACCACATTCACAGTGAAACGATAAATGCGCCCAGAGAACAGGTTATAGCAAGGGACTTGGTGGCGTGCTGGGTTTGACAATGGATTCTGAGACACGAAGGTGTCAGCTGTGGGACAGTTGGACCTGGGTTCAAAGCCAACAAACTGGAACCTCGGAGAAATGTCCTCCCCTGGCCTCACCTGGTATTGGGTGACAGGTGGTGTGTCATGGGAGGGGTCAACCTCCGAGGTTCTGGAGAGGAACACATAGGGGGTTATAGGTCAGTTTATTATTTTTATGTTTTGGACATAGGGCATGTTTCATCACAAATGTAGAGACAGCTCTACACATGTCCACTTAAATCTTTGACACCATTAAATTTTTCTGAACAACCATTTTATTGACTGGAACATATTAGTGACATTGACAGCATTCACTTGGCCCTTCATCAAGCTTCAGCTCTGCAACAACAAAAACAGAACCATCTGTACAACTGTGATACTTCAGAGTGATAATACAAATATATGCGTTAGTGAAACAACTCATTTATTCCTCCGCTTTAATCAAAAAGTCCAAGAAACTGAGGGCAGGAGACAACCAACACAGGGCCAAACTATCCCGTGAATTTGTACTCTGGGAAGTTGGCGAGATCTCCTCCTCTGTAGTTTGGTCGGGTCCTTCTGGTACGCGGGCCCAGCTTCCATGATCCCACCTGAAGCCCTGGGAGAGCAAAGGCATCAAATCAGTCAACAGATGAGTGGAGGCCATGACATTTGAATACAATGTAACGCGCAACCACTGCCATTTCTCTGGGGACATTTCAAGTTCGTATTTAGACACCAAACTCTTGAGCTCTGGACAAAGACGCAGCCTACTTGCTCTTGGTCTTGTAGTCGCGGATCTTGTCCAGGAACAGTTTCTGGATGGGGTCGAGCTCCTTGGCCCGGCGGGTGAGGAGGACAGCGGACATGCCGGTGCAGAGCCATCTGAGGGGAGCAAGGCAAGCGGTCACACAAGGAAACACCCGCTAATGTCAAACTACACACTGAACCTTGGAGCCTCGCACTAAACCCACATCACCGTACATACGGCCGTGCTGCTCCTGGCTGCTCCTGGCTGCTCCTGGCTGCTCCTGGCTGCTCGTCTGGGGGCAGACCGACAGCAGCGCTCGCTCATTTGAAGGCACCGGCTGCGCATGATTGGCTAATTAGGTAGATGCTAAACAGCTGCGACAATGCTCGGCTAATATGCTAGGTTAGCTTAGCTGCCGATACAGCCATGCTAGCTGCTCTGCAGCTGAACTTATGCACAACACAAAGTAAGAATAAGGTGATGGGAATGTCATTAGTTTTGCAGGTGTATTTTTTGTATGTGTAAATGATCGTGTAAACCTAACTGTACATTTTCCTTGTAAATATAATTTAGTTTTCCATTATTCTTTTGATTATATAAATATGATTTATATTTTTCTTTTTATATACTTTTATTGCATATTCTCATGTTTAATTATACTCTAATTTAAAATGTATTATTTCTTTATACAGTTTCTCAATATGTATGTGTGTGTATAACGTCGAGGAGGCTAAAACTGCATTTCATTGTAACAATCCTGTGTTGTATAGTGACAGAAATACTCAACATCAAAAAAGGATCAAAGCAATAAAATAAGTCATTCTGGTCTTTATTGAAATGCTGTGCGTGCATTAAAATATAAAAAGATATTTAAACCGGTTAAGATAACGTTTAAAGCATCAGAATCAGTCAACCATAAATAAAATGTAACCAGAGTTTTTGCATTTTGTTTGAGCAGTTCAACTTCAAATCACACACACTTTGTTATTTTAGCTTAGCATAAACACTGGAAATGGGGAAACAGCTAGCCTGGCAATGTTCAAAATACGGAGGGCAAGGCAAGAAAAAAAAAAAGATATTTTGGGAGAATTTTTTTTTTTAGGTGTGCACGACAGTTGAGCAAACAATAATAAAAAATAGAAAAATACAGCTATAGACGGTCAACACTAGATGCTTCAACTGAATAGAGCACAAACATCCAGTTTAATCAACAGTTTCAGCACAGAGAGCGGAAAAGTCCAGTCACCAAGTCATCTGCAGACAGCTGCTAGCTAGTGTTAGCGAGCCGGCTGCATGACAACAACAACAACGTTCCTCGTCAACAAACAAACAGAGCTCAGATCAGCGTGCAGAGTGTTTTTCTGTCTTTCCCTCTCGAAGATGCGACTAGGATCAGGGTTTAAAATGACCACATTATGCTAAGCTAAGATAGCTGCTGGCTGTAGCTTCACTGTACAGACATGAGGGTGGCATCGATCTGAACATCTATCTCTTGGCATGAAAGCGAATGAGCGAATTTCCCTAAAGGCCAAACTTTGTTTAAATAAAGTTTTCACCTACTGTCTACATCACACATGTGCATTCATGTATCATTGATTACACACGCTTCGACACACATGTATAATTTAAGAATCCCCCCCCCAAAAAAAATTTGGCTTTGGAAAATGACAGGCATTAATATAAAGTACATGTGAGGTTTGATTAAAAAGCTGAAAACAGTGGTATGTTCCCTTTAAGCAGAACACTGTGCAAGTCTTTAATTAGTTTGGTTAGTTTGCTCCTCTGTGCATCATAAACAGAAGTCTTCAGCTGCAGACACACACACACACACACACACACTATGTCCATACTTTTCACCATTCAGTGTATGTACAACTTGTCAGGGTGACAAATTTCCTCTTCGGGAAAACAAATTTAAAGTTAAAAAGTTATCATAAACACTGAATGATGCTCAGTGTGCATCACACAACCAGTCTGTGTAGTCCGGCTGCTTCATAAACTCCAGCCGTCAGCAGAGAGGAGTACACAGTAACAATCGAAACATTAGGGTTTAAAAATCAGAATACAGAAACGGGAAGCAAAGATGTCTCACTCTGGTTCAACTCTGTGATGCCAGGAAATGAGAGCAGAGTCCAAAAACGAGGTCGTATCCTCGATACGTTTTTCTTTCCTTCATTACAAACACACTCACACGTCTGTTTCACTCTAGGGTCTCTAGTTTGATGCGGTAAACTTGCACTACTGCAAATCCCCAACTCAAAGATGTCATTAGCGGTTGAGCTAAACAGATATCGTGTGAGGAAGAATACCTCTCACTCACTCAGAAAATGAAAATAAACTAAGAAAAAAAAACAAAGTAAAGAAATGTACTAAGTAAAAATACAACACTGAGTTAAAGAAAACTGGTGACATTTACTATAGAAATGTTTAACATTTTGCAGGGATGTCAGAAATAAGAGCATTTATATTTTGAATTACCGTATCAATAATTCAAAATATATAAAATTTTAAAAAGTACATAGTTCTTAAAATGACAATAATGTTAATATAGTGCAAGGGAAAGATTTCTTTTTCAAATATTTCATTTTGTTAATAACATTTCCCACCAAACCGAGAGAAGCATTGTAGTTTATACAACACATCTCTCGCCACCTTCCGGAGGACAGGAAACTAATAATAGACACTGGCCCCATTTACACGTCTCAAATCTGGAGAACATCCGGATCCGAATTTTCACGTAATACACTGTCGTTTTATGCCAAACGTCTTACAGTTCTTTGTGGTCATTTCATGCATCTTTGTAGACATTTTGTTTCTTTTTGTAGTCGTTTAGTGTCTCTTTGTAACTTTTAAGTAATTTTGCGTGTCTGTTGTTGTTTTAACTCTCTGTAGTAATTTTGCATCTCTTTGAAAATCATTTTATGTCTCTTTGTAGTGATTTTAATTCTTTTTGTAGTCACTGTGTCTCTTTGTTGTTGTTTTAACTGTCTGTGTAGTCATTTGCTTGTAGACTGTAATCCATCATGAATGCCTCTTGGGTGCATTTCCACTTAGCTTTTTTGATTTCCAATAGTTCTGATCCGATCTGCCCAAGATGTGAGTAAGTGTAAATGGGTTCAGAGATTTCCTCAGATTTCTGTCCCAGACCTGCACAGTGTGTTCAGGTAAATGTTATTTGTTTTTGTGCGACAGCTGGTGGACCTCAATGGAGACCTGAAACACCTTCAAACTAGAGGCCTGGACCTTAAAAAAAACAAAAAACAAACGTCACTTACAGTTTCAGTCTGAGTGAGGACTACAGCAATGACCAGTCTGAACTACAAAGTCCAGACAGGAAACACAAAGCTGTGTCCCTGTCCTTCCTCTGTCTCTTTCAACTGATGATGAAGACTCTGGGTCCCTCCTCTCTCATAGGAGGCAGACTCTCTATCACCACGTTGTCCATCAGTCTGTATTTATCCTCTTTTGTATACCGTCTTCCACCTTCTGCTCTTTCGTTGGCTGCAAGCACCTCCCTCTCCACTGGCTGAGACAGCTGATTGGTCAGCTGCTGCATCGTCACCTGGAAGACATAAAAGCATGTTTTATTCTTGAATCACATTTACATGTTCAGCAATTTGAAAGTCTTTAAACTGTGTCAACAGAAACTCTGTGTGGAGTGAGATTTTAGCTACAAAAGACATTAGTGTGGAGCGGGGCCACCAACCTGCAGGTCTTTGAAGAGGTGGAGCATGGCCACGCCCATTACGATGACCAGGAAGGCTCCCAGCGTTGTGACCACGTCCACGGCCGCCATGCTCCTCCACTCCTGGAAGAGGATGATGGATGTGGACAGAACCACGGTGGTGAAGAGGACGTAGTAGATGGGGTAGACCAGCAGAGTGTTGAAGGTGTCCAGAGACTTGTTCAGGTAGTTTATCTGCAGGCAGCAACACAGATACCCAGGTAAGAGTAGGATCCCCCTGAAAAACACACTTCTCTACAGGATAGATGATTTTGAAATCTCTGGTCTTCTGGTCTGGTATGATTGTCAAACAACTTCCTGTCTCCTCTGATTCAATCTGCAATCTCTAATTTAGTGTTTGAGTACAGCTCAGCAACAAGCAGAAAATGTAATTAAGGAACACACTTCCTATGAAGGGGTAAAAAATTACTTCACAACTCACCTGTGTTACTATGGAGACGATGAGAGTAAGCAGCAGGATCCAGGTGAGAGGATTAGCGAGCACTGAAATATCGTAAAACACTAGACAGAGAGGATAATGAGAATTATGACACTGATTTAATATTGCCCTTCTGAAACACAGTTAATTAGCTTCTGTTTTGATCATCAATGAGTCAATTCTGTTATCTTTCAAGTAAAAATTACAAAAACAAATTATTCTGGTTACAGGTTCTCTTATGTGAGAATTTGCTGCTTTTCTCGGTTTCCTGTCTTTGTAAACTTTGTAAGTATCTTTACGTTTTGGACTCACTTTATCAATATTTTATAGACCAAAGAATGATCAATTAATAGATAATGAAAGTAATTGTTAACTACAGTCATAGCTGAACCCGACTACAAGCAAAAAAGGTTAAGAATTTAAAATAAAAAAAAAAAAGGTAAAAGTACAAAAATGTTCTTGTTTTTTGTTTTCAGTCGAAGAAAGAAGCCGAAGCAAACATTACAGCCTCAGTTTCTATCCGTCTTTAATTACATCTGTTCTTTATCAGCACCCCGTCTCAGCACATAAAAGCATCACTCTACAATATTCTGGCTTTTGTTTTCATTTCCGGGCATTAATAATTCAGTTTGTGTAATGCATAAAAACACGGTAATGTTTTTTGTCTCTCACCCGTGTTGATGCTGATGGCGAGGCCCTTCACGGAGGAGACCGTAAAGGCTCCCAGCAGCGAGCAGATGCTGATGTAGACGAGGATGTTAGAGCGACCGACCCGAGGAGAGAAATACACCACGAGCACCGCACACAGCACCAACACTGCCACCATGTACACCAGGAAACCTAACGCACACGTACGACAGAGTTATTACTGAAAACACACGATAACTAAACATGAATGTAAAAATGTATTTATGGACCCCAAAGTATTTATGTAACAGCCAGCAAGCTGTTTGGGGGCAGATCAAGTCCAGCTGTTTTGACCTGGTTTCTCTTAAAAAGGAATGCGTCGACATTTTAGACTCATGTCTGTGCGGTAAATATGAATCCACAACCAGCGGTTGGTTAGCTTAGCTTAGCATAAAGACTGGAAACAGGGGGAAACAGCTAGCCTGGCTCTGTCCAAAGCTAATAAAATCTACCTAACAGTACCTCTAAAGCTCAATCATTATCATGTTAAAACTAGTGTAAATACGGTCATTTCACATTTTTACAATGGAGGTTGTGTGACAGACTATTTCTTGGCTTAGCTGAGGCTTCAGGAAGCTACTGAGCCTGTCCAAGAAACAGTCGAGCTAAATTTTTACACTTTGTTTCTAATTTAAATGTAATTTATAAAATCAGGTGGCCACAGGAAGTTGTCAGTAGATAGACACACCACTTAACACCACACTTAACCCCCTCTCACCAGGCTTCAACAACTTATTGGTCATGTCCTGTAGTGATGTCACTTCCTGTTCCTGTGGGGCGTGGATAACCAACAAGATGCTCCCAAGTACACACAGCAGACAGCCGAGCTTGCCCACCACATTCAACGACTCCCCCAACAGGTGGGAGGACAGAACTGCACTGAAACACACACACACACACACACACACACAATATATTAATCACCCAACGAAACTGAAATATCAGTGTGTTTTGACTCCAGAATAAATGATCCGTCTGTGTGGCCTTGTATTTAATTTCAAGCTATTCCAATACGTGTGTGCTGATAAAGTACAGAAGTACAGTTAAACTGAATTGAACTTTGAGAACTACGGCTACCTGATGAGGACACTGAGAGCACCCAGCGGAGTTACCAGCGTGGCTGAAGCAAACATGTAGGCGGCAAAGTTGCAGGCCTCTCCTGCTCCCACTGCAGAGAGAGAGCGCAGTCAAAATGAAAAGGCCTCTGCTGAGTTATCCACATGCACACAATGAAAATAATAATTTGACTACTGATAAATGACTTGGTTGTTTTCTGTCTTGCCCAGAGTCTGATAAGAGGATGGATGAACAGAGATTAAACTGATCTTCTCACCTGACTCTGGGTAACAAACCACACAAGATAACTTCCTAAAAACGTCAAAGTTTTCTTTTAATTTTATTCTAGTCAGACTTACACAGTGCTGTGAATTATAAATTCGGATAGAAATACAGTTCTTACTGGTTAACAGGCCTCCCCACCACAGCCAGTCCTTCAGGTAGCCATGACCTCCATCACCTACACACATGTTTCACATACAAAACACAGCGTCACATCACCTAATTACTTTAAGTGACTCAACAATTCAAACTTAAGTTAAGTTACATCCTGATCATGAGATAAGCCTATATGTGCTCTGTAAAAACAAATCTACATCATTAGATATGGTAGTTTTTTAGGTTTAGCTTCCTGTAAGGCAGCTGTACTGTCAAGTGCAAAGAATCAAACCATAAAAACTGGTTTGTCCAAGTTGAGCAACTCTCTATTTGGCAACTTGTTTCTTAACACACAGAAGCTGAAATCAAGAGTCCAAACAGTCGTTATCTCTAACTTTCTCTTCAGGACGTTCCCACCACTTTTTTTAAATCCTCGAATTGTAGAAAACGTAGGATCACAACAATGTTTGTACACGTTTTAGCAATCTAACTAATCATATGTCCATTTCACATTCCTGCTGACCGTTTTCAGATTAATCCTCTTCCTTCCAGGCTTTCATTTGTTTCAACTTATGCCCTTGAAAATCAACTTTGCAGCTGTGTGAACCTTCCTGCAGACCTTTGAATGCACCGACAAACAAATTTCAACTATATTCAAGTGAGGAACGACAAAATGCACGTTATCTTTTCTTGTTTTTTGTTTGTCTAACTTGATTTTATTTTACTGACAGCAAACCCAATCAGTCAATATCGATGTGTCCTTGAAAGCATCGAGAAGATACAGCTGCAGTACTGCATGATAAGTGATGCTGACGTCCAAAATGTGTAGAAATAAGTTTTTTTTTATCATAAACATTATTGATTCATGCTAGTGGGTGACCCGAGTTATAGTAAAGGGACACTTGCCTTTAGTTTCAACACATGAAAATAAAAAACATTCAGCTAGGAGCGAGGCCTCTTTCTACATCTCCTAAAAACATCAGACCTGCTCACCTGCTCTGGTGTGTCCGTTTCTGGCCAATCGGAGGAGAGCTTTCTTCTTTAGAATGACGCTCCCACCAATCAGGAAGGCGGACAGCAGGGCCAGAGTCAGGCCCAGCCATGGGTTGTAGGTACGGCTTGTCTGCCCGTCTGAAAACAAACATTCAGTCACCGAGTGTGTGTTTATGAGGGTGTGGACCTGCAGGGCTGTGTGCTTTAATAACTTTATCGGACCCAGAAAATCTCCAATCTAAACAATTCACTGAATGAGTTTTCATGATAACAAGACATTGACCAATGACGTTGTGAAATGTTCTGCCCCTTTGTCGATTGGAGCGCTGTAGATGCACCGAAGCAGAGAAGGGGACAGGTGTTTGAAAAAAGACAGAAATAAACAAAAGCAGAAAAAAGGCACAAACATGAAGTTATTAATTATTGTAGTTTGGCCGCTCGCATTTACACTCTTCTTCACATGATGACTCCCTTCCTGCTTTATTGTAACACAGCAGAGTACAGGATACTCAAAGTGGCCCGAAAAATAAGATGAAACCCCTTTATTTAAAGACGCGAAACACTTCTTTCACGAAGCCGCCTCTCATTAAAAAAAAAAAAAGAAAAAAAGATTATTTTTATACGTAGCAGCAGAACAGCAACATTATTTCATCATCACGCTATTTCATCATTACTGTTCATAGATTGGCATATCATGTTAATACAGCAGAGTTTTCCAATAATAAATGCGTTTTATGCATAAAACTAGCTTGTATTTGGATGTTCAGTTCAGCCAAACTCCTCTGTAACTGTGACGTAACGGGAAAGACGCACGTTAGCCCGTCTACAGTAACACTAACAGTAAAAGACTCCGGTAACTTCCACCTCAATGTTTCGTTTAAAACTCAATCTACGGAAGTCTGAAACAACGTGTGACTATTCTTCTTTCTGACTGAATTGTGTTTATTGAGGAAGTATGGAGACATTGTCCTCTTGTTAACAAAAACAAAAAAAAGGACCTTATTATTCAACGGGGCAAAAATAAAAACCACATAACGAGGTTATTCTTTGTATAGGCTACACCATCATACTCATGAAACAGTGGCCCAGATTTCCTTTTAAAGATCCAATATGTCATTCCTGTGTCTTGCACTTCCCAGAACTTCTCAACATCAAAAGTTGAAATGTTGACCCGACGACAGCGCTGGGTGAAAAGTAAACGGGTCACCAAGTTCATACGGGTTCATTCTCTGGGCACCATGAACATCTGTACTAA
The DNA here is from genome assembly GCA_036023855.1 of Gadopsis marmoratus. Taxonomy (NCBI): domain Eukaryota; kingdom Metazoa; phylum Chordata; class Actinopteri; order Centrarchiformes; family Percichthyidae; genus Gadopsis; species Gadopsis marmoratus. The sequence goes on from JAVQJF010020416.1 coordinate 12,239, forward strand.
ATTTCAGTCCATTTTATATCCATCCAATAGTTTCTATAGAGAAATATTTCAAAGTGGTGGACTGACTGAACCACATAGGGGCAGTGAGGCTGAAAATAGCTCAGTACAACGTGATTTGGAAAATACCTACGCTGACTGAACGTTACTGAGAAATGCACACATTGGACATTCTCTACATTATGTGTATTGAAATAAACTTCCTTGCAGGGCTGAGTTAATAACACATCTCCTGTGTCATTAATACTGCGATTGCTGTGTTGCCAAGGAGCTGTTGCTATGTCCCCCCTCCCCAGGAGTACCTGGAACTAGTACCACCTCCTGGAAATGTAGTTTCAGGAACTTGGAGATCAGTGGAAACAAAAGCAGAACCAGTGACAATGGATACTCATTAAGTTACAGGTCATCAAATTCCTATAGCGAAAAAGGTGTCATACTATCCCGCAGATTCACCCCCTTGTGGTGAATACGCCACCTGCTGAATGTGAGTTTGCGAGCCCAACCGCTGTATTGACCAGGCTGACATCTCAAGCCAAAACCAGCGTGTCATAGATATGTCGGCCAACGATATGTTTGAGGTTGCTTGCACTGTAAAATGTCGCTCACTACATATCAACCACATTTAAGGAATCCTTATGAATAAATTGCTAGTTTATGTATGCCGATATACAGTTTAGAGCTGGAGCAGTCATTCAATGAGCTGCAATGAGAAAGGCGTGATAGTCGAATAATTGTTTAAGTCATTTTTTAAGCAAAAGGGCCAGAAATTCACTGGTTCTTAACTATGGGATTTGAACTGTTGGTCAAACAAAAGAAGAAATTTGAAGAGGACACATTGGCAAAGCCGAGGACCAAACACAAACCTACTCAGCTGAAACTCCACTCAAACTTTTATTTTACACGGAAATGGTTATTGGTAAATTTTTTTATACCAAAGAATAAATCCAGGAAATAAACGTCAGATTTAAATCAATAATGAAAATAACTGTTAGCTTTAATACCGTACAATCTGAATAATGTGATCTTTATATGTGCAAATGTAATTATTAGTTTGAAAGATCAAGTATTTGTTTATTATTATTATTCAATTCATAATAGCTTACTGAAATTTGTCAATTTAGTACAGTATTTTTCACTTGCTTTGGCTCAGTTTCATGTATTTTGAATGATTACTGTAAACTTAAAAGTGGTGTAAATATCTAAAGTTTGATGTCTTGAATAAAAACGGCTGGTAGATACAGAACCAAAATTTCAAATGCGGTAAAACACAGTCACGATCATGATTTTGATTTTATAGATTCACAGTAGTGTAAAGTTCGACTGTTATTATTATCTATATTTACAGTAATACAGCATATACAGTAAATAAGATGAACATTTCCAAAAGATTTTTCTTTCTTAATCCAGCGTTTCAAATACGGACTTCTGCATAAATTACACTTTTTTCCCCTCGTAGCCGTATAAACGTCTGTAGATGACCACTGCACACACAGTTTTGATGAGAAATAGTTTGACAGCACCATTTGATAATGGTCATTTTATTTTAAATTGCTACAATTGTTAAAATTCATCGCTGGAGATATATACAGTGGTGTGATATCTTTGTGTGCTGTGTGTGACTTTTAGAGGCCAAACGTAAGAGTAGAGCACTTTGTGTCGAAGAGATTTGCAAACTGAAAACTCCTGCTGTGTAAAATTGAGCCAAATCAAATAGTAAAATACTGTTATAACATATAATTAAGCACTGTAAAAGTCATTCCACAGCCTCCTTAATAAACAGAGAGGCAGATTTAAAAATTTTTTTTTAAATATCCTAAAGAAAATATTAAAAAATGAACAAACATGGATGTTTACACACAAGCCGAGACTCCTCATAAGCAGTGAACACAGAGCCTGAACCCTAAACAAAGACCACTCCCACTTATTATAGATATGCAAGAGGTGTGTGTGTGCGTGTGCACCTGTTTGAGTGACGTTGTTGTCCAGGTGTGTGTAGAACGGCGTTTGATCTCCAGTCACCAAACACACTGCAGTCTGAGAGCCGCACCACAGCCTGACCACAGACCCTGCAGAGGCAGAGAGCGTCCAAACCAGTTAGCTTTGATGATCTGGGATTGTTTAAACCTTCTATTACTGTTTCCGGTTTACTTTCAGACACTTAACAGAGTCCCAGAATCAAAGACCAGGACAGGAAATACATAAATACACAAATACAACAGTTGTTAGGGTCAAAAACTGTCAAGTACTGAAAGCTGCCGATGAATGTCTGATCAGATTCATTGTCTTGTCAACTTATTCTTTAATCAGATCTTTACTTGTTTAGACTGCGTTTTATTTAGGCTGTATTCATTTAGAGAACGTTCTCGCATTTTGAGGACGCTGGCTGTCTTTTGCTAAATACAAACAAAATGGGATTTATAGAAAAACATGTTTTCCTTCAAGGTATTGAAAGTATCCTTTACTGACAATGCCAATAAGTATCCTTTATATATATATCTGTACATTAAAACAAGAGTCTGCGGCCCTGCTAGCAGCTCTCCGAGTCTACTGCCAACATGCTGATGTTCAGCAGGTGTGATGTTAACCGTGCTCATCATCTTGATTTAGCATGCAAACACTTTGCTACTCACACTGCACGCTTTTAACGTGCCTGTCTGCTTGACCACAATCTGCGGTTGTTCACACTGACCGACCGCGACGCGGCGCTCACACGGACCGTAACCACAGCTGGTTTTGTCCAGTGACAATGCCAATAAAGCATATTCAAAGAAGATGGCTGCATCCACAAACATGTTACAGTGAAGTTCAGCTTTATACCACAGCTGAAGACTAAAGTTTCAGACAGCACACGTAAAATACTACATGTTGGAAATCGGACTGTGGGACTGCTCAAACTGCAGACAGACGGCCAAAATCTTACACGTGTCCATATTGTTCCTCTACCAAACTCAATGTCAAATTCAGCCGGATTCTAAAATGAGTTGGGGTTGACACATATGGAGTTAAAATCTGGCCTAATCTGTACAGTATCTGCCCAGCCTGGTTGGGATTCATGTTGTGAGTTTGTGTTAAAATAATTTTTCTTATCAATCTTTTCTTCAAAAAGACAACCTGGGACCGTCACTGTGAGCAGGAATTCTCTTGTATTTCAGAAATCACCGTTTCCTCAAGTTGACTGCCACAGAACTACAGCCATGACAGACAAACAATAATGCTAAATTTAATATATAATATATGTACTGAGCGGCTCTTTTGGTGCGAGACAGCCTGAAGTCTGGAAGCTGTCAGTGGGTTTTTTTTTTTCTTCCCCCCCCTTCTAAACGTCCCCATCGAAGTGAGTTTCTGCCCTCTTTGAATCCGTTTACGCGACTGGTGCAGGTTTGTGCGATACTGGTTTGACAACTCTGCCGGTTAGAGTAACACGAGGAGAACAGACAGCTAGTATAACCAGGCAGAGCAGCTCAATATTTACACTGTCAACACTGTGGCCTCAGGATGCACGCGGCTACGGTAACACAGACTGTGCAGCAGTTTGGATAACTCTTAAAGCTAAAATATCTTGAACGTCAGAAATGATTGGGAAGCAAAAACATGAGGGTGAAGGTCAGAGGTGTCGTGACCCTCACCTAGATCTGCAGAAAAATGCTTTATTGTATGGGCCCTTAATTTCACGTTGCAAAAACGCGACATTGGTCTGCAGGCAAGCATTCAGATATTAGTTAGGCATTTATAAATCCAAGTTTTGAAACTACAGCTCCCAGAATGCCTGAGGGGCGTAAACAGGAAGTATAACGTTGCCATGGATGCAGTGACTCGATGCTTCTACTCAACTACATTTTTGAGGTGTGATACTGTAGGTGAGTTATTGACTGATTAAACAATTAACAATGAATTGGACATTTTAGGCTTTTTAAATGTTAATCTTTGTCTCAAATTCACTTTTGCTCAGTGGTGGAAAAGTACCCAGATGCTTTACCTAAGTAAAGAAAAATAGTAGCGCTGAGACGATTAAATCGATCAACAAGAAACATGAATCGACAATCATTATGATCATCGATATTAAGCAAAAATTCATAGGTTACAGCTTCTTAATGGAATATTGTGAATATTTGCTGGGGTTTTTTTTTTATTCTTCTACAAAGATTACAAGCAAAAGTCCAAAAGTATTGTAAGTAGTAGTTGTAGTCGAGTACTTGGTAACAGCCACTGTGCAGCTGCCAGATCAGTGCTGTTGTAGCTACACAACAACACTATCCCTGGTTCCCCCTTTTGACAAGGAAACACATGACGGAAATGGAAATGTTTGATACGATCGATAACCTGCTTTTGTTATTGCGACATAATCGACGAGTTTCCACAAACTCCGTTTCCACTTTTTGGCCTCCTGACAATGTTTATCAGAGAGCAGCTGCTTGTGTGAACAGTTTGAACAGTTGAAAACAGTTGAAAACGTCAGATTGCTACTGATCAGACCTATTGATCTATCTGTCATCACCTGATGACAGATAGACAGACAGACAGATAGATAGATGGACAGATAGGCAAATAACAAGGTGATAAAAACAGTGCAAGTACAATGATACTGCGGATAAATATATAAACAAATACTATGCAGATCGGTCCTTGTCATTTAAGGAGTACACGATGAGCTCTATGAACTCGTTATCGCGAGAAAGCGAGGTTTGATATCTCGGGGCCACGTCGGCTTCCGTAATAGAGTTGCTGCGCGAAACCTTCCACCTTATTGCTGTAAAACTCTTGTGTGTGTGTTTTTTTGGGAGACGCGTTGCTCTTACCGTTACTGCACGACTCGCTGCTCAGGTGAACTCGCATCGTGTTGCCTCGTTGGGGGGGGGGGGAAACAAACGGTCCACGGCAGCACAGCGCCGAGCGGGGAGCCCTGTGAGCAAACTCACCAAACAATGTCTACACGGCGAACGACGCCGTCTGTCTCAACGGGTAACTCGGGGACACCGCCGACTGAGCAGCACAACAGAGGTGGAGGAGGTACATAAAGCGACGCCTGACCCCGCCCCGCCGGGCAGAGCCGGTGTCACGCAGCAGGTGTGCCTCCTCTCCCGCCCTGCAGCGCAAACAAAACAGCTACGTGCAAAAGACAATACCGAAACTTGCATTTAGTCTGGATATTTACTCACCTAACAAGACTGTCTGAGTCCAATAACACGCGCACTCGTGAAGTAACTAAGTGCATTTACTCAAGTACTGTTAATTTACTTGAGTGTTATCTTTTCATCTGTCTCGGTGGCGGGAGAAGTACTCATATCTTTAAGTAAAGTGCCGCTCTGTTGCACGTCCTTTCAGATTTCACTTAAAGTAAAATAAAAGTACAAACGTACTGACAGCAACAAAATGTGCATGTGCGCAGATTCAGAGTGGGATGCTGCCCCCTCGTGGCAGGTGTGGGGAAACGCACCGCAGCGTTTATCAATTGGCATGAAATTTGTGAAAATAATGGAAATGAAGTGGAAAGAATAAACGGAAGTGGAAAGAATAAACGCATGAATGGAAAATAAAGACTGATGAACAGTCAGAGATGTGTGCCTCGAATATAGTTTAAATGAGGATTCAAACTGGTGACATCCCTGGTTTATCACAATTAAAATGCCACATTTAGATAAGTATCTCATGCAATTTATAGCTTTTAATGTCAGACGTTTTTTAATCCGTGAGAAGAAAACGGTAATGATTTAAAGATTTAAAATACATTAAAGTTTGGATTTATTCAGAGAGCAGAAGAAGTGACAAACTATAATGTGTTGTTTCCAGTCAGTGACCGGAGGAGGAGTTGAACTAGAAGACGAAGAGGAGGAGAGCGGCTCGCGTTGAAGGAGGGGAGACAGATGAAGAAGAGGAGGTGACAGACGGAAAGATATAGAAGGAAGAATAGTGGAGGAGTAGATAGAGGAGGAAGAGAAATGGAATAACGCACCTGTAAAGTTGGAAGAGAATAGGAGGAGGAGGAGGACATTAGATTTTGGGGAGGAGATGGAAGGAGTAGATATTGGAGGAAGAGGAGAATATCTCACCTGTAAAGCTGGAGGAGGAGATAGAGGGGTAGTAGAGGAAGAGGAGAACAATTCTCCTGTAGATGGAGGAAGAGGGGGAGAAAGTGGAGGTGTAGAAAGAGGAGGAGATAGCAGAGGAAGAGTGTTTATCTATCTAAACTACTGTTACCATGGTAACCACAGCCCAATCAGTCAAGGCTGAGCTCTAAACTTTAAATGCAGTTTTATTAATAATCACCTTATTTTGACGTTAGACCATTAACTGAACTTGTGACAATAAAAAATGAACGAAAGAAATAAATGAACACACGTGTCTTGATATTCTCTTAATTCACAAAACTTTATTTTCTAGGAAAAATAATTTCATCAATTTCTCAGCACTTCATTTGACAGCAGTTGGTTTTTCAGAGAGAGGACAGCACTGCCGCTCTTCTGATGCAAGGGTGGGGGGGTGGAGGGGGTTCAGGCTAAATTAGCCAAGAAGCTAAGCTATGCTAAGCTAGGCTAGGCTAAACAAAGCCAGGCTAAGTGCTGGTCAGTTGCAGTAGTTCTGCAGGTCAAAGATGTTGCAGGGCTTGTGGCAGCACTGCTCCACGATGCCTCGCTTCACCATCATCTCCATCTGGTCCTTGAAGGCGAACTCGGCCACCTCGTTCTCGCCACCACCCGCCGCAGCTCCGCCCGCCTTCGGAGGGAGGAACCCTGGCGGAACAGACAGACAGGTGTTCAGAGGGGTACACCTGAGTTCACAGAGTTTAAGGTTTAGGGTTGGTGGTCTCACCCAGCAGAGGGTCGACGTCTCTCTTGGGGTTGTAGAAGAAACCTCTGTCCCCACAGACCAGGTAGAGGGCGTCGACCAGGTGAGAGCCGCACAGGTGCTGTGGGGGCGCGATGGCCTGGGAGCCCGGCCACGATACGATCATTAAGGCCAGCAGAGAGACAGACTGGAGCCACAGAGCTGCCATGTTGGAGGAGATCTGAGCACACACACGCTGGACATGTTTTCTCAGGCTGATGCTTATATTTAAGAAAGAGGAGGAGGCTCACCTAGGATGGAGGATAAGAATCAGAAGAGGAGCAGTGGGGGAAGAGTAGAGTAACTCACCTGTAGGGTCCGAGGAGGAGGATGAGGTGGAGGAGATGGACGAGATGACTCTGTGACGAAGAGGAGGAGCAGTAGCAGGGCAGCTGAGAGCTGGTCGGTGTGAGGCAGAACAGAAGGACTCCTCTCCATTTATACTCCATCACCACCACCTGGACACGCCCACTGCTCTGTGTGTGTGTGTGGACAAATAGGTGAGATGCGGCCGTCAGCACTCATTAAGTGACACAGTTTGCTTCTGATTGCACTTAGTAAAACAAACAGAGCTAATGAGCCGACATGATCTGATCACCTCCTACTGACAAATACTGATCCCCAATCAGCCTCCTGCTGCTCCTGCTGAGCTCAGCAGGGTTTAAAGGATTGTTTTTGTTTGTTCTCACCAGATTTCAAAACATTCACGTTTCTCTGCTCAAGACTTTAATGCATCACCGGTTATAATCCCATTATATGGGACATTCTGCGTAATGAATACTTTTGCATTTGGTACCTTCAGTATGTTTTGATGCTAATACTTTTTGTACTTTTAAGTGAAACTTTGGATGCAGGACTTTTACTTGTAACAGAGTACTTCTTCCAGCACTGTCAGCCAGTGAGGAAGGGTCCCGCGAGGAGACCCAGAGTCCTTAGCTAACTACTCCAACACGTACAAAGAGTGCTTAATGGGTGTCATGTATGCTGACAGAGCTGTTGTTGCAGACTGTTTGTCACAGTGGAAAACTCAACTAGCCGTGATGAGGGTCACCATGACAAACTGTTAATGGCAGAGGAGGACGCGAAACATAAAGTGTCTCTGAGAACTTCGGCGAATCAGATCGAGGATGTCTCCACTCCACATATCTCCCAGAAACCAGGTCTGCTGCCTCTCAGTGACAGAAAACCTCCATCTTAATCACCTAATAGTCTACAACTGGGATAGTTAATCTTGTTTTATGTCACATGCACGGAATGTCGTGACCAGTACATTAAACCTCTCGTTTGACTTTTAAATATGGGGCTGATAATTACCTCAGTGCAACTGCCACATAATTCTAATTCTGTGTCTATTATTCTTGTGTCAATTTTCATTTCATTTTGTTTTATTTGAATAGATTTTTACCTTCCGTTGCTTTGTAAATGTTGTTTGAATTCATATGTGCATGTGTTTGTTGAGTCTCGTTGCTCTGGTAACATCTTACTACCTTTCTGACTAACCAAAAGTCAGAAACCAAAACTGTTACGCCAACATACTTTTTTGTGAGGTAGAAACCAAAAAAATTAAAAGAATGGAAGAAAATGGGATGTAATCAGTAAATTTAATGCAATAATAATATAATAAACTTTATTTATACAACACTTTTCAAAACAAAGTTACAAAGTTAAAATGGTTGAACCAGGAACAAAAACATTTCAGGACTGCAATTAAATAAAATCAGACAATAATAATACAAGAATCCAAATTTCAACCATCGCCACAAAGGAGCCTTGAACAAAGTTACCGCAACGTTAATCGTAACGATCTGGCGACGAGTGATGAGATGAACCAGATATAAGGGACAAAATGAGTACTATTACTTAATACATTAAGTACATTTAGTGATTGTACTTATGTGCTAAAGATTTTAATGCAAGATTTTTACTTGTGTATACTTGTGTATGTATTTATACATATTTTCTTATAGGTTTAGGAGTTTGGTAGCATGTTAGCATCTTCAGTGTGAGCATGCAGATTTAGCTCAGAGGACCACTGTGCCTCACAGTGCAGTCTCAGTGCTGCTAGCATGGCCGTAGACTCTCGTATGTTGTGTGTATAATATGATATATACAATATCAACAGTCACTTTGTTTTAAAGCGGATGCCATCTTTGGTTTAATGGATAGGTTTGGTAACACTTACCTAACAAGACCTTTAGTCTGGCGTGTGTCTGGAAAGGATCAAATTGTATAAACTTAAGCCTGCCAGTTTACTCCTTTCTTTAAATAAACCAAGCAAATAATCTAAGTATTTAAAGGCCTCTAATCTTTCAGTTTGAAGAAGGCATGTCAGCACGTATATTGAAAATGACTGAATAAATACTAAGACAATTTCCAGTAACAGATCTTGATCCTGACGTTCATCACATGACAAATGATGGCAGTCTTACTCGTAGTACTGGACCGTTTTTCACTATTGTCATTTATCGCCGCTCTATGAGATCGCATTGTGACAAAATATTGGGAGGATATTTATGGGTTTGTAGGATTGAGAACAAAATCAAGAAATAAAGCTTTAAACATACACTGTTATAAGGCTTTTACAGCAAGAAAAGAGAAACAAATGAAGCCCAGATTTGACAACTCAATTATGACTTTTAATCTGCAGCAGTGTGTTAAAAGAAGGTAGCGTCTGCTAAGTAGGGGGATATATTAGGAATTAAAATTGTTTAAAATAATAAAATGACCTCAAATTCTGAGCAGATATACAGTTTTCAATATATATTTAATGTTGTTTTTAAATAAATGTTGAAAATATAAATTTAAAAAAAAGGAATACATGTTTTTACAAAAGTACAGTCTTTGGCCCAAATCCTCAAGTGTAATAATCCAGTGTTAATAATCAGCCACTTCACTTGTTATGAAATGACCATCCACACTTCTCACAAATTAAGAGATTTAAAAACTTATTTTGGTATTTCAGAGTTGACGGCAAACTTTATCTAAGATAAATAAATATACACTTTCAAGTTTAACGATTAATGCAGAAATATTGTTCAGTAAGGTTAGAAAAGTTTCCTGACTTAAATCATAAAATAGTGGAACAAAGAATAAGTAAACATACCAAGAATCACACCAATGGTTGGCACTTTGCGATACTTGATTCTATAAACACAGTTCAGTTCAAAAAGTACTAAGTTTCATACTCAGACTGACTCATACATAAAATTATTAGAGTAAAGAAAGAAGCAACAAAAGTGCCAACAGGCCTTTTCTGTCGTACAGTTTGTCGTTGTGGCATTTTGTCCATGTCAGCACCCATCAGAGGAAGACGTCCATGGTCTGTGTGATGGGCTGCCGGCAGAGCGGACAGCAGCGCTGCTGGATGGGTCGCCGTTGGGTCAGGATGTCGGCGCAATGCCGGCAGAGGCAGAGGTGCCGGCATGGCAGCAACAGCACTGTTTTGCTCAGGTCCTGACAGATGACACACTTCTTCCTCTCCTCCTGCTCCTTCAGCAGGCTGAGCAGCTCGCCGTCAGTTGGCGGGCTGCTGCCGTCCTCCAAAGCAGAGATTGGCCGGGACGTGCTAGTCCTGCCGCTGCTCGCTGGCTCGCCGTCCTGCTGGCCGTGGAGCTGCAGAGAGTCTGGCTGGCTCGGTTCATTTGCTGGCAGGAGGTCAGGCTCAGTGATCTGGTCTTCTGCGTGTGAAAGCCTTGTTCTACTCACTTCCTGTGTTGTCCTGGTGTGCACCTCCTGATTGGTCAGAGCTTGTTCCAGTATCATCCGTACACCACGAGCTCCAGACAGAGTGTTGACCAAACCAAGGCTCAGCTGTCTGGCGAAGACAGGAAGCCTGGGGTTCAGTAACAGCCAAGCAAGTGAGACGACGGCTGCTGTAATGAGCAGGCCGTGCGAGTCAACCATGAAAACAGTGATGAAGACTCGGCCCAGTGCTCCCAGGAAGTCCAGCAGCAGCTGGCAGGGCATCCACAGCAGTACAGAGGCACCAACCAGACAGCTGTACAGGAAGGTCAGCAGAGTCAGAGCCAGCTCCACCACTTTGTGCAGGGGGTCCGCCACCACCTCCCAGACGCCCGCCAACACAGACAGACAGTTCTGAGTGCTGATGAGGACAATGTTGACCACCGTGTTGACAAAGTAGAGAACAAGGCTGAGCGTGATGCAGAGGCCTTCACACGTCTGCCGCAGGATACAGCTCCCTGACATAAGCCCACGATGTAGCACGTCCTTGATGCGCCATGTCACGTGACAGGTGAGGTGTCCCACCATCTTGAAACTCTCAAACACTCCTCCCAGCGTCTGTAGCCAGCCCTCCATGATGCGTAGGGCTCCACTGGCGGCGCTGGAGACGGCCTCAGTGGCGGTGAGGAAGGAGAAAAGAGCAAAGTCCCAGTATTCAACCAAAGTGGAGCCACTCAGGGCAACCAGCATGCTGTGGAGGGAAGAGCCCACGCTGGACAAGAAGCAAAGCAGCCAGATCAGGTCGAGCAGCAGGCAGCAGGCGTCCGTGCATCTCCCAACAGCAAGGGAGACAAAGTTCACTTCATCCATATTCAGCTGGAGAGAAAAGAAGTGGAGTTAGAACGGCAGAAAATGTCAGGTTATCTGCACCAGTCAGTACCTGCTTCACAATATAGATTTTATACATGGACAAATAGTAAAATCACATGTTTTTCTCCGTGAATGTGGGTCCATTAGAATGGATGAAGTTCATCTCTGACTTTCTCTAAACTCTACAATGCCCTCTGGTGGCATTTAGGTTACGACGCTGGGTTTACCAAGGTAAAGCTGAAACTGAAACTTCTGAGGGACTGAAATGTGATTTTGTTCCAGGTTCATACACGTGTTAAACCATTAAACTGCCGCTAAGGTAATGGCACAACAGCAGCCCCACAAAGGTCGTTGTTGTTGTTGATTATCGTGATTTTTGGGGGGCATTTTTACCTTTATTTGGTAGTTGACAGTGTAGAGACAGGCAGGAATAAGGGGAGAGAAAGAGGGATGACATGCAACCATGCAACCAGGGATATTGTGGTTACGTACATATTAAGTCAGGGCGACATAACGTTACTATCAGATACAATACGTGTATTTTACCCAAATGCTACCCGATTCTGACAAGCTGAGTGACATATTAATGCAGTTATACATTTAGATTTGTTTTATGTCTCCAAATATATATTGCAGGCTTGTAAAAGTAGTTAGTAAAAAACACAGAGCTGCCTATTTTAAACATCAGTTAATTCAACTGATGAAGGATTACACGGAGTGTAATCAAGACGTGCTGTCAAACTGGTGTGTTGGTTTTACTTGACAGAGCTGGTGGGGATAAATTAAATTCTATGAAACGCTTGTTTAGACGAGTGTTGTTGTGTTTGCCGAATTTAAGGGAAGCTCTGGTTGATTCGGGGGAAGTTCTCAAGTCACACGTGTGGCGTTTGCGTATTCCTGTAAACTTCAAATGACAAAACCTCCAGATGGAGTTTGGCAGTGAGGCGGAACTTTTGAACCTTGCTGGACATTAGCGGAGCTACTAGCAAAACGCCAGTGACGCTGTCCGTGGATACACTGCACCCCCCAACCTTCACAAACGCCAGTTGGATAATTAGCACATTAAATTCTTTATAATTATATTTATCCTTCAATGAGACGCCTCCCGTGTCTTTAGCAGCGGCCACATGCTAACCTCGCAACGTTGCCTAGCAAACCACACCCATTAGCATTAGCGAGCCATTTAGAGATGCATATAAACAAACTTCCGTCGAAGGATCGATTGACGTCCGCTTTAAGTGAACGTGACTCACCGTAGCAACATGGCGCGGGCAGATTTAATCACTGATACGTGTAAACAGAACTCCGAGTATTAGCCATGTTTGTCTCTTGTAGCAGTTTAGCGTTATAATCGTCTTCGTTGTGTTTGATGGCGGATCGCAAACCAACGTAAGAGGTGAATAGCGCCCCTTACTGTTTCGGGGTGCGTAAATGCATCACAGCTAACAAACACGGGCCCTCTTTCTCGGTGGGTCTTCTTCTCCTCTGGGTTGACTGGCGGATCATGATCATGCCAATATTCTACATACTGCCACCTGCTGTACCGGAAGGGAAACACTGGCAACTTGTTCGACGGTTAAAAAAACGGGAGATTTAGGGAGAAATAGAAAGGATAAAAAATAGAAAATAGCTGAATATAAGCATAGATGTCCTCAAAGAGCTGAACATCTTGATAATTTTAATGGTTTCTGTAGCTCAAAGTATGAAGACGTTATAAGTTATAAGAAGTTATAAGAGGAGTTGAAGATGAGTTGAAGGTTATTCAAACTAAAAAGTTGCAAAAAGCTTAATATTGATTTGTTATAGAAAGCACAATATTTAAAGTATAAATCCATCAGCCTGCAGGACAGAAGGAGCAGAAGCCGATATGGAGAAATCTGATCTCAGGCTTCAGTGCAAATGTTCCCTGCAGGTGACGGAGCTGAACTCTCTGATCTTCATTTCTCTTTGTGTCGATCAGCGCTGAAGATGGTTCAGCGGTAAAGTCTCCGGCTGGATATCTGGAGACGTGGGTTCGAATCCCGACGGAGCCAAAGGTAGGTTTGTGACTCAGTCACCGGTTGGAATCAAGCGAACGGTGGTACAATGTTCAGAGGTTCAGGGGTTCAGGGGTTCAGGTGTACTTCACTGTGTGAAGAAGGTGTGTGTAAAAACAACAACAACAAGGTCAAATACAACACGGTCAAATACAAAACAACAAGGTCAAAAACTGAAAACATCAAAAACACAACATACTAAAAAGAACAAGGTGAAAAACTAAAAACATCAAAAACACAACATACTAAAAAAAACAAACATCAAAAATTTTATGCAATTTTTTCCACAATTAATTAAAATATCACAGTTTCTGTAACACTGTGTATTTCAGCTCTCCTTGTTTAGGTGAAACAATCCTGGCAATTCATTTGACATTTTTGCAGTTCAGGCAGCCGTGGATGTTAATGTTTTAATATTTGTTGAAAGGCGACAGCCTGAACTGAATAGCTGACTTGAATGTTGAATAATAAACAACATTCAGCGTCAGCCTTTCAACAAACTTTAATTTTGAGTTATTTTTATTCCTTTTTCCGCAATTTATACTCAACATATTGTGCTTTCTTCAACAATTAATTACAATATCACAGTTTAGCTTTCAGCTTATTTGTATTTCAGCTCTTTGCTTCGTCTTCCATTTGACACATTTCAGCTTCTAATTCTGGCAATTCATTTCACATTTCTGCATTTCAGATTTGGGCATTTTCTGCAGTTTTTTTGCACAGCTGTCCAGTTTAGGGCAAGCTTTTTAACAAATATTAAAACATTCCACATCATTCATACATTTTCAGGATTATTCAACATTTCAAGCCAGCTATCCAGTTTGGCGACAGCCTTTCAGCTTTTCAGCACTGACACGCATTTTCTTCAGGAAATGCAATTTTTCTAGTTTATAGTAAACATATTAAAGAAAACGCTAGGAGGAGCTGCTGGGTTCGGCACCGCCCAGCAGATGACGCGGCGAAAGGCCTCTATTACGTCCGCTGACAACATATAAATACTTGTTCGGGGGGCGGTTCAACGGCAGACTCGAGTCAGTCACTTCGAATAAGGAAACCGGCAGAATGAGCGGACGCGGCAAAGGAGGAAAGGGACTCGGCAAAGGCGGCGCCAAGCGTCACCGCAAAGTTCTCCGTGACAACATCCAGGGCATCACCAAACCCGCCATCCGCCGCCTGGCTCGCCGCGGCGGCGTGAAGCGCATCTCCGGCCTGATCTACGAGGAGACCCGCGGCGTGCTGAAAGTGTTCCTGGAGAACGTGATCCGCGACGCCGTCACCTACACCGAGCACGCCAAGCGGAAGACCGTCACCGCCATGGACGTGGTGTACGCCCTGAAGCGGCAGGGCCGCACCCTGTACGGCTTCGGCGGCTGATCCGGACCCGTTCATAATACAACCCAACGGCTCTTTTAAGAGCCACCCACTTCACCAAAGGAGCGTGTCCTGCTTTCATAACGCGTGATGTGACTTTGTGTTGTGACAGTTTGAAGTGAAACAAGAATGTTTAGAGTAGATTTAGTACCTCTCCTTACTATCAAAACTGCAGATTACTTGCTACTATAAAACTGCTGCGGTACATCCTGTAACACGATACCATCGCCATCTTTCTAGTATGACGCTCTTAATGTTGAACACGCGACGTGAGATTCATCTGACGTCACGTGGGGGCGGGGCCGTGTCGAGAATGAAACGTAACATTACATGTTACTATTGGGCTTTGTATTAATTTAGAAGGATAGACAACTACCGTTTAGTAGTCAATGTGAGTAGTAGAAGTCCTGGTCAACACCAGGACGAAGATCGCTGCTGTTTACAGACGAGCACCACAACCCCCCCCCCTGATTTTAATACTGTCTGTGCAATACAAAGTACAAGAGTCTGTAATAACTGCGGAGGGAAAGAAGAAGATATGAATTCCACGTGTCTCAAACTCACACTGACCTTTTCGTATGATAAAAGTGTGTAAGTAAAAACAAATAAATAAATAATAAATAAACGTAACCAGTCAGTATCCTGTTTTGACACCAACATTCGTCATTTACCGCTCGCGGTTTAACGCGTGTCGCGCATGCTCAGTCGCGTTTAAAACCTCGACCAATCCTGTACGAGCAACAGCACAGCCGCATTTGCATGAGGCGCGTACAAATACGCCGCCGCAGCGCTCACTCGTTGAAGAGAACGCAAGCGAAGCTGACGATGCCTGATCCAGTGAAAGCGCCGAAGAAGGGCTCCAAGAAAGCCGTCTCCAAGAGCGTCGCCAAGACCGGCAAGAAGAAGCGAAAGACCAGGAGGGAGAGCTACGCCATCTATGTTTACAAGGTGCTGAAGCAGGTCCACCCGGACACCGGGATCTCCTCCAAGGCCATGCTGATCATGAACTCCTTCGTGAGCGACATCTTCGAGCGCATCGCCGGCGAGTCCTCTCGCCTGGCCCACTACAACAAGCGCTCCACCATCACCTCCAGGGAGATCCAGACCGCCGTCCGCCTGCTGCTGCCCGGCGAGCTGGCCAAGCACGCCGTGTCCGAGGGCACCAAGGCGGTGACCAAGTACACCAGCTCCAAGTAAAACCCGCTGTTCATCTACCAACAAAGGCCCTTCTCAGGGCCACCCACTTCAACCAGGAGCTCGGTTCCAACCCTGTTTTTTAAATATTTGCATGTATTTTTGTGCCAAAATCAATTCCTGCAGGGAACGAAAATGGTCTCATTTACTAAAAATAAACTTAATTTCTCCTCAGCGTGCCATTACTTTGTCAATGACGTAAGCAATATAAAGATATAAACATCCACGTTTTAACCTGAGCAGACAAAACACCGTATAGTGAGAGCACTTCCTTAATGCTGAACTGCGTGAAGTCTGTAGCAGCGCCAACAGGGAGTGGTTTTGGACTCAGGCCAGGACTGTACAAACTAAGTCTGTATATTTGTCTGGTAATTATTTCTGAAAAAAACTTGTTCTATACAGTGACATTTTCTTAAATCACGCAGGATGAGGATTTAAGATGATTATAAATTAAGATTATATTTGACCGTGCAGGCAGAAATTTAGTTGGGTGGGGAGAGGGCTGATCCTGGAATCACTTTAAAAAGGCAATAACTCCAACACTCCTTATTTAAAGATAATTAATAGACTAATTAAATGCATATCTAAAAGTGAGTAAAGAAACTAGTATGTACTCCTGTTAAAAATGTCATATTTGAATGTTAATCGCTCATTAGAATTAGAAATTGCCTTTCCAGCCACACTTTGTTTTTGAATCAAGAGCTATGAAACAGAGAAACGACTACTGTAATTGAATTGGCACATTTTCATTCAGAATAGGATGTAGCTGACAGTTCACCACAGAGCATGTGGTAGAAGGATCCACGCAAACAACCATTAACTGTGGCGTTGTACCCCGTCGGTCCTGATGATCTGCTTTGTTCTTTCAACTCGGGAAATGCATCGCGTCCCCCACACCTGCTAAGGAAATAAACTGCACGATTGTAATTGATAATGTGGATGTGAAAGGGAATCTGAGAAGTGAATCTGACTGAAACAGTTACTGGGTGTTTTTACATGTGCACTAGTGTGCTAGTTATGATCAGACCTTTGCAGTATTATGGCTATGTTTTGCACATGTAAACAGTCTGATTGTTAAAACCCTGTGGACACTGTGTAAAGGTTTTTTAAAATTGTGGGAACATTCACACACACACACACACACACACACACCACACAGAGCAGTGGGCGTGTCCAGGATGACTTGAAAATTGAAGTGCTAGTATTAGAGTAATTATGACAATCTCGTAGGACTGTTGTTTATTATTTTTCACGTAGATCAAAATAACAATGTCCAAAATAAAATAATTTACAAATTTATTCTGAATGAATGTAATAAAGTATGACTATTACATCACATTAGTAATGTTAGTTACATTAGTATTATGAATTATTTGTCAGATGGTGTAATTTAGTGTCCTTGTGGACTATAGGGGGAAGTGTTTGACCTCATCTGTGGACACAGGACACAGGTTTAATGGACAATAACTAAATAAAACGTGACTCTTTAGTGACAGTGAGCAGAAAGATAGAAGGATGCCATCAAAGGCAAAATGACGCAGGTCTAGTGCAAGTGAATACAAACAAAATCTTGCACTCTGAAGTTGCCCTGTTTTTATAGTACACTTAGGTGACATAGTTGATTCACCAATTAGTCAATTGACAGTGTTATTATTTTACAATAAATAGGTAAATTAAGCAAATATGTTAACTGAGAAAATAAAGGATAGATTTACTGACGATGAAAATAGTTGTGGACCCAGATAATAGCAACACTTAACTGATAGCTGTCTTGACCATTAGTAGTTGCTTGTCTCCACCTAGTGGCTAACTAAGATTCAGCAGCTTCACTTGATCTGTATTTCTCCTAGTTATTCTTACTCTGACATGGGAAAATGTTTAAACCAGCTGGGCATCAATCTGACTGAAACATTCTGATTTCTATCCACCCCTGATAGCAGTTAAAAACAATGCAAACCTTTTGTCTTGACAAATTTGACTTTTAATTGATTTTAAATGTTAATACAGTGTGGAATACAGTGTTTTAATGGTTTTATTGGTCTAAAATGTCATTATGGAGGACGTTTAAAGTGTCCAATTCATTTGGTATGTTTGGGAAATGTGGGAGGAAACCAGAGCACCTGGAGTAAACCCACACCGACGCGGGGAGAACACACACACTCCTCACAGGCAGGTGTGAAGGCAGCAAACCCTCCCACCTTGTTGCTGCGAAGCCACCGTGCGGCCTGTACGTGTCGTCATGACATGTTTTCTTATTTGAAAGTCCAAGTGTGGACCAGCCTGACCCAAAAGAGGGGGTCATTTGCAGCCACAGGAAAAAGTTCTTCCCAGGCATGAGAAGAACCTGACAACAATGTTCTTCTTTGGAGTTGGACTGTGCACCTTCAGGCGAGTCTTCAAGGCCTGGATAAAAAGATTGGTAGCATCCGGATCCTGTGATACTATGGCGTCCAGAAGAACATTTGCAGAGCCAAACTGCCAACACAGGTCTGTGAACAGAGCCTTGTAGATCTTCTTAACAATTTGAGGGTTGGAGCTGATAACAATGTCTGAGAGTTTGATCTCTGCCAATGCTTTATAGCTCAGATTGTTGATCACCGTTTTGAAATCTGCTTGGGGCAGTAATGTCCGGGCCTTCCTTGTGGTGTGCAATAGGAACCCTCCAAGCAGCAGGAAGATCTGTCTGTGCTTTATTTCAACATCTGTGGAGTCATCAGGTTTAATGTCTATAGCTGTGTTGTCTGAACTCTGCGACTCCTCACTAGATGTTTGTACACTTTCGACTTCAGATTCTTCCATATCAATATATTGTTCACTCGAGGTTGACTCATCAGGGTTGTCAGTCGGTGTCCCCCTATCCACCTCCTCACTACAGAACCATGTAAATTTACCCTTAGTACGTGGAGGCTCAAGTTTGGGGATCTCTGTCAGTATGTCCATGACCGTGTTGTTTAAAGTAGAATAGGTAATTTTACAGTGGCCCTGCTCATGGACCACACACTGTGGCTTTTCCTTTGAATGGCTGTGTAGTAAGGGGAAAGTGGATTTGGCCTTATCTGCGATTCTGCTCGGTGGTTTGCAATGGCATTTATTTCCATGCATGCATCTTATTGTTTGAGCAACTAGACCAATCATGGTATGAAGATTTCTGTAAGCGATGCCGTTACATTCACAAGTCTTTGGGAAAATGTGGGTTCCCATTTTCACATCTATGCAAGAGTTGACTCTTCTCGTCACCTCTTTTGCAACTATCCTGATGAATTCATTTAAGCCCTCACAGTGTATTTTCTTTGTGGTGTTACAAGCATAAGCAAAACACTGTGGAAGGATCTTTGTCAAGTTTGCCAGGACATCACCCTCATCTATACCAAAGAAACACTGGCGAGCTTTTACATGAGTGTATATCCGTTGAACTTTCCTGTACCAGTCTGAAGTGATCGGCTTCATGGTTTCCAGGATATTCCAGGAAGACGAATTCACAATGTGCTGACATAAGTCAACCAGCAAAGCCATGCTAGACTCGCCATACCTGTCAGATAGCACCTCGTTCCAATAATGAGTAATCAAACCCCTTACATATGGGCCAATATATATGATGGATGGACTGATTGGTGGGAATTTGACACAAGCAGTCATTTTGAGTCCTAATGAATCCATGGTCATTGTAGGTTGATTTTCTGCTGCAAGCCTCTTCTAGTTTTAACGGCGGTTGGCATCCGGCTTATTGGTGCATTACCGCCACCGTCCGCTCCGGAGAGTGGAACAGACAATAGACTCAATATCTCGAAGCTCTCAAGCCTCTTCTTAATTTGTGTTCATTCTTCACCGCAAGTAGTATCAAGTAGAAGTGCTCCTTTGATGCAGCTTCAAAGGCAAGATGAGTTTTTTATCAAAGGCATTCTATTGTGACGTCATCGTGCGCATGGTCTTTTAAAAGGTCTCCATAGCAGAGCTAATTTAAGTCCCGCCCACACCAGAGGGGAAAGCAACTCTTGCTTCTGGCGCGTAACACGCGCGTGCTTTCACGCACTCACGCGGCCCAAACAATTCTCATGCCAAAACGTTGCCACAGCAACAGATATGAACAGGCGAACGTTGGTTACCACATAACCCACATTCTATAATTGATTAGACAGCAGTTCTATATTTACATAGCGCAAATATCATAACAAAGTTATCTCATAGCACTTTTTCACATAGAGCAGGTCTAGACCAACTATTTATTACAAAGACCCAACAATTCCCACCATGGTCGGCTCGCGCTGGCTGGGGGCTGGCTAACTACAGCTGACTTGACTTTCCATGGTGCGGAGTTGCGATTCTAACTCACTGAGCCTCGCCTCCAACATGGTGAATAAACTGCAATTGTTACACGTACAATTATCGTTAAAGGAGGCAGATGAATAACTAAACATGTGACACACCGAGCAGAGGAGAGAGAAGCCACCGCTAGCTGCTAAGCTAAAGAACGGTAGCAAGCAGCTAAATAGCGCGTAAACACTTGTGAGATTAGCAGAGAGTCGCTAACAGGGGTGAGCTATCAGCAGTGAAATATACAGCCAACACAAAAACACCAGCAACCGGAAATGAAGCAATATTCTTATCGCAGCACATCAGTACGTGCACAGTTATCATATCTCTCAATTGTTTTAATTTAATAATCTCAACAACATAATCACGCTATTTTCAACACTGTTGTTCTGGATTGCTCATCTCCAGTGTTATTGTCAGATTTTAGTCACTGCAGGCGCGCACGTGTATACGTCTCAGCCAAACTGTGTGTTGTAGTAACTAACCATCGCCACCGGATGGCAGCAGATACACTTGAAGCGCTGTGTGGGAAATTTGAAAGTCAATTTGTTTTCCACGACATGTTTCCTGAATGTCACACAATAAAAGCATTGTTAAGAAATGACGGGTAAGTGTTTCCGCCCACTGGAACAATAGAAGGCTTTCAATTTGAAAATGATACAGTAAGTGTTGCGTAACATCGTGATGCAGTAACTTTAACTGGGCAAACGGGATTTACACTTGAATAATCCACAGGCCTCAATGTGAACATTGTCATTGAAAGTACTTATTTGAATAATGGATACATACTTTCAATAGTTTCTCAGTGGTATCACTGTCATTCTGTGATGCAGAAAACTATTCAAAGTGTGTTCTGTGTACTATTCAAAGTAGTTCCAATGAAAACGGATGGATTAACAGGGATGCTGCGTCTGGAAATACATGTTGGCGATGACTTGTCACTGAACAAGGTTTTCTTGTCTCGGTCTGGTTAAATCAATCCAATGAAATAAAACTCTCCACCTTTTCAACAAAGGTGATAGAAGTCCCCTAATCCAATATTGTTGAAGCAGAGTTGTGTGTTTTGAGCTTAACGTCACTACTGTGCGTTTCAGATGTCTGCGCATGAACCGTGTGCGGCTGCAGGACCCGGTGCTGCAGCAGGCCTGCAGGTCAGCCTGCTCAACTTGGTAGAACCAGGCAGATACTAGGTCCTAAGGTTCGGAGCCACATAGTCCCTCTATAATGAATAGTGTGCAGGGTAAAACTGCACCTTTTTATTGATTCAGTTAATATCCTCCAAATTGAGACTAAACTTTTAATTTTTGCCTCGCAGTTACATAACATTTGGGACACCTGCACAGTCAAACTGGAGAGCAGCCACAGTCAAGAACTAGACGGTGCTTGTCTGACTATTATTTGGATTTAAACCACAGTAAAAGCTTATCCTTTTGATGGCTAGAAAATACACTTGGTTTTGACACTAAACGAGTGTGAAATAAATAAGACGTTACAAACTTTAGAGGTGGAGTACTGATGGTACTGACGGTGTATTGTGTGCTTCTCCAGTATTTACTGGTTAATGTCTCTGACTTGAGAAGATGAGCAATTTGGAGGAAGAGAAGGACAGATCAGTCTCCAGTATCCAGCTGTCTGTCTACGAGGAGTGACTGGTCTGTTAAAAAAGGCCGGTCCACATACTAAATATGAATTAAGCAAGTAGCCCAATTTATTAAGAGGGAAATTGATGGACACTCCAGTTCAGAACGGTACAGTAAATGGTCTCATGTATCCTCAAATTATGAATTTGGTACTAAATAGTCTGTAACTTTGGTAAGTATAGTGTAGCTGTGTTAGGAACGGAGCACTTCACTCAGTATGGACAGGAGGAAAGACTACCACCAATCAACCTCTACTCATTTTAGGGGAAATCTCTTTGATTAGGACATAGTAAAGATGAGCTACACATTCAAAACCTGAACACATCTGATTGGATCATAAATGCATTTGCATCATTTCTTCTTTATTCAGATTGTGGAACAGCAGTACGTCAGATCAGCTGTGCTTCTCTGGCTTCAGTGCTGCAGTCCAACCCCTCAGAGCTGGAGCTGATCGCAAACAAGCTGCCGGATTCAGGAGTGAAGCTGCTGTTTGATCTTGTGGAGAGTCCACACTGCAGACTCTTGAGGTCAGTAGAGGGTTGGAGTCAGCCTCCACTAACATGAGAGCTGACAGGAAGCTGGCCACTTCTGGTCTGACCCGGACTCAAGTCCACGCTGGTCTTTACACTGGATGTGCTGCATCACCGACAGCTGATTAAAAGGGTCTCTGTAAACACTGTTGCATGACCTCTGTCTTCTTCTCTCACCAGCTGGCCGTGACCTTTGTAAGTGGACGGGTGATCAGAAAGCTGGTTGTCCTGAGAGCATCAGCTGTGTCCTGATGATCCAGAGCTCCAGTCTCTGCAGACACCTCCTCCACCTGGACTGACTTTATTTTGTCTTATTTAAATTTTTTTACTGATTCAGATATTCTGAACCTAAACTAGATTAGTTTGATTTATGACAATATAATTGTCAAACAATGGAGTGTTGCAATCGATTACCACACATTTTTAAATTAACATCTTGTATGTACAAGGTCACCTCTGCGAGGTCTGCATCAGTTTTACTGTGGTGACCCTGGACTGTACACTCCAACTTCTAACCAATTTTTCCACTTCTACACCTTTTTGCTCCCAAGTGGATCTTTACGCAGGTCAGTAGTCCTTTCGAGTTTAGACATTCGTACGACGAGTCAGGCTGTACTGATATTAGCTCGCTACCTGCACTCCCAGGTGTAGTATGAACCCTAATCCACCCTTTAAGACCAACAACTTTATATCGACACCAAGAGGAAAAGGCCATTTGAATTGAGCAAAGCCATACCTCCAAACTGGCACCCTGCAGTCAAACTACGGACAGTCATCCAATTCTGTATTATTCATTGGATTTTGAACACGTCCCCCCCCCCAGAGAACTTTAGACTGAGAAGTGTTAAGATTACCAAAAACAAAATCAAGAAATTCAACAAGTCCATTTCTCCCCCCCCCCATACTTCAGGACTCAGATCAAAGTTAACAGTAACATTAAGCATTAGAAACACAGATTACAAACGAGCATGTTTATTACTAATAAATTGCCAGAGACTAGCTGAGGAGACTCCAGTGGCCTGAAGTGGGTGCAGAAAAAAAGACTAGGCAAGACATTTAAACTTCAGAGCGGTTGTTTCTAAAAACCAGTGGCACGTGACAAACACAAAACTAAACCAGCATAGAAACTTTTAACAATTTGCTTGTTATTTAAAAAGTGTGTAGATTTAACAGCAACTCCACAGTTATATGTGGTCGACTCACTTCTCATTACATCCCACATCTGTATGCTTTCAGATTTTACTTTCCTGCTAAATTCACAACATCCTGGAAGAAAAGAAGCTTGCAGGAAGTAGTTTCAGTTTAAGGAATTAACTAACTTATCTTGAGCCACCGGATTTCACATTTAAGAAAAAAAGAAAAAGAAAAAAAACCATGAGGGAATGCGAGGCACAATTCTTGAGTTAAAAGTTATTAAACTTAACCATCCTTCATTATTACACGATTGGATTGTTTGGCTACAAAACACCAAGAGAAATCATTATTGACGTTAAATTTGACAACGGAATTTTAATCCTAAACCCATTAAGCAATTTTAAATCTTCTGCCCCAGACCTTGGTAGCAGTTAAAAAAAAAAAAAAAAAAAAAAAGTACTGAAAACTGTTTTTATTTGTCAAAAAAGCTCCTTTACAGCGCCAAGATTTTCAACCTGTAAAGCCAGCAAACATGTAAAATACAACCCTTACAATACATTAGAATCAAAACAGGTACCAAAAAGTACAGTAAAAATTACACTTCCGATGGAAATGTGGAGGGGAAGAAAAAAAAAATACAGACACCAAAGGGAAAAGTAAAACCTTAAAATGATAGCATTAAAAAAAAAAAAAAAAAAAAAAAACCAGGGAAAGAAAAGTAATGTTACATTTCAGATGTTTTCTGTACAAATGGTCTTCGGTCATAAAAGGTCGAGTCCAGCCCAGTGTGTCCGTCCAGCCGTCGGTCGCACTGGAGTCCTGAGGGACACATTGTCACATCGTCTTCAGTCACTTTTTCATGTCAAACATTAACAACAATTCTCTTACACATTCAGACAAGTTTCCTTCAAGATGACACCTTTCACAACTTTTCTTTTTAAACTTACAAACCCTAAACTTTCAGTTAAATGTGATATACCTGCTTCACTAAACTAGTCAATCTGGCCAGGGATCCTGGCTGCAGGACTCGTACAGCTTTTTAAAAAAAAAAAAAAAAAAATAATAATAATAATAATAATACAAAATTCAAGCAATACCAAGGCACCTAAACACAACGGGATAGTTTCATTCCAAATATTTAGATTTTAGTTTAATATATGAGATTGTGTAGATGAAACATCAGATTATGTTAAATCAAGCATTTTCCACAAGTATTAGATTTCAAGCATATTCCTAACCTTGCAAAACTTAAAATTAAGCATTTGTGCAAACCCTGAAATAAAAGGCTTAAAATGCCCCCCCACCCCCCCAAAACAGTATACAACTCAAAGTACATAATATATAGATAGATAAATAAATAAATATAAGATAGTACAGGTCAGAGCCAGGACAAGACCTCAACCACTCTGGATGTGTAATGCAGCAAAAAAAAAGTACAGAAAAATCAATAAATGCAAAAAAGCCACACCTCTTCCAGAGGAGAGACTGCTGCTAAAGTGAAAGGGCTAGTAGAGAGAGAAAGAAGAAAGAAGTTGGGGTGCAAGTCCCTGTGCTTATGGGCAGCATGACAGTATGTAAAGGAGGGTAGTTATAGCCATGGCATACCTTGCACCACCATGTGGTCATCAGTATGGCTTGTAGCTGGTCTGGTGTGCCCCCCCTCGTCTTGGAGTTTTCCCATAGCTCGCGTTGCCCTGGTCTGAGGGGCAGAGCGAGGATAGACGGGTCAGACCCACAGACAGGTTTCCCCCATTCAGACAGACAGTCCCTCAGCATGCAGCAAAGACAAAGCACTAAAGTCTGCTCACTGTTCGGTTGAGATCAATCCCATGTCTTTGTGTCAAGTACAGAGTTAGAGTTGTTAGCTTAGCATGAAGACTGGAAGCAGGGGTTAACTGCTAGCCTGGCTCTGTCCCTCGTGAAAAAAAAATAAAAAATACACACGAATCAACACCCGTAAAGCAGACTTAACATGGCTCCCCCACCTTAAAAGAAAGCCAGGATAGCTTGTTTAGCACATCAAGCTCTGTACACAACAGACTCGTGTCTGACTGGTATCGATTCTCTTGTACAACTCTAAAAAGGAATGGTTGAACATTGTTGGAAGGCAACTGATTTGCTTCAGGCACATGCTATCCGTATTCATGTTCACACACTACAGTGAGCAGACAGAACATTTAGCATGTAGGTTAATAGAGAATTTATCAAATAAGCGATGCAGTAACAACAGTCCCATTTAAACCAATAATGTAATTTAATGACCGTTAAGTTACAAGGATGTTAAATTTAAAGTACAAAAAATGTATCCTGTTTCTGTATCAGAGAAAACTTCCTTGAGGCTACCATGTTACCATGATCTTCCCAAAAACTGCACATGACATTTGAGCGTGTACTTACTGTAGTCATATCCGGGACCGTATCCATAGTAACCAGAAGAGTAGTCATAGTTGCCATAGCCGCCACCATAGCCACCGCCATAGCTTTGGTTACCGTAGCCCTGGTTCCAGTAGTTTCCGTAGCCCTGGTTCCATCCCTGGTTCTGACCTGAGACAGAGTGCAGAGTTCACATGGATGATTCAAGACTCGGCGGCATGAGAACATACTCTTCTGACAAGTATAACCACAAAATGCTGAAAACCATTTAAGACATGTTGAGTGCAGTCCTTTCCCTTACCACCACGCCCCCTGCCCCCCCGGCCTCCATAACCACCGCCGCCGCCGCCGCCACGTCCTGCTCCGTACTGCTGCTGCTGGTACACCTCCTTCGGCTGGGCAATCTTCAGCTCACACTGTTGGGAGAGATGCGCACACCCATCAAGTCCTGAAACTATTTACTCCCAAAAGTAAAATGTAGGCTCAATCTAAATTTATACAGTGAATTTTCAACATTGTAGGTGGTCACAGAGGTTACACTACAGAGAAGCATCATTATTATTCTATTAAATGTTTACACAGCGTTCATCTGCAAAGTAACTAAAGGCACCAACTAAAAGGCACCAGATGCTGTGAAAATCAAGGCTCTAAAAAAGTGGAAATACTTATCAATGTAGCATACTATAAATTAAAGTAGTGTTTGTTTCCAGCAGTTTGGTTGTGTGTGCGTGAGATAGTACCCTGCCACCCTGGATGTTGTGGTATTTCTTCTCCAGACACTTCTTCACGCTGGCTTCATCTTTGTATGTGATGAAGATGAAACCCCTCCTTTTCTTTGATTTGGGGTCGATGGGAAGCTCAATGGTTTCAATCTAGAAGGTGAAGTCATTGTCATATAACTTTAAAATGGCAAGTATAATAGACACAATTGCCTGAAATAAATAAACCTAATCTGTAGTGAATGGGGGAAAATGTTTATTATTCTCCAAGTCTGTGAGAATGACTTGAGAATTTGATATGGAATTATTTTCCATAGGAAGCTTTTCCTCAGATCAGCCGCTTGTTCATTAGCCAGTATCTTAAATTAGACTCATGGATCAGACCAATTAAACATGGTTGTGTGGCAGTCAAAATTAAATAATTGTCTTCAGAATTCTGTACTTAGAGCAGTGCAAGTGCCTAAATACAAGTACTTCTACCTCCAGGGCATTTAGTCTGCAATTTAATTCTGTAGATGATCAGAGCTATTCCCCATCAACTAACACTACACATGGCTGAGCACACAGGACTACAGATGTGGCGGCCTACGCTTTACATAGCTCCATCTAGTAAAACTGACCTCTCCGAAAGCCCCGAAATATTCCCTAATAGTGTCCTCGGTCGCCTCAGGATTCAAACCGCCGACAAAAATCTTCTTGACGGGCTCCTTCTTCATGGCCATCGCCTTCTTGGGGTCAATTGGACGTCCGTCCAGTCTGTGTTCCTTCTGCTCCAGCACCTGCAGACGCACATGTGTCATCATATTTGGCATGGTGGATAATAATATAATCATATAATCGCCAACAGAAGTGACTGTTCAGATTGGCGTGGCATCATTTAATAAGAGTGAGATCGAGTAAATTTTTTGGGCAACACAAGATCTACATGACCACTGTCTGGTCGACTTTAACTGCATGAAAAGTGAATCAGAAGTCAATCACAACATGCTTATCACACGTATCTGCTAGCAACAGGTTTGGTTGACATATAAGCCTGCCGTCTCTATAACAACGACATGCTGCACCCAATTCAAATAATTTTCTGGTACATTACTCAAACCAATCATAACAGCAACAAAGATCCAGGTGTTAATTATGTTATGCTTCCACTCAGGCAGGATCATGTCAGCATATCCCTAATCGGATTATAATGGCTAATAGAGCACTTGAGTGATGATACATGTGAAACAGCTGTCAGGTAACGAGTGTGGCAGACCTTGTCCACGCTGGAGGACTCTTTGAAGAGAACAAAGCCAAAACCTCGGGAACGGCCAGTGTTGGAGTCCATCTTGATGGTGCAGTCCGACACCTCACCGAACTTACTGAAGTAGTCCTTCAGGTCCTTTTTACTCGTGTCCCAGCTGAGACCGCCCACGAACATTTTACTGCAAACACAGATGAACACCTTGCTGTTTTCCCCCCTCTTTACTCTTACTGGTTTCATGACATCACATTTTTACTGAAAACCAAAAGGGTGCTTGGGGAAACTGAACACTCACCCAGCGTCCTCCTCTCCTTTGCTGGCGTCAATCTTGCCTCCATCTGTGCCATTGTCCTGGCCATCCTGACTGTCCTGGCAGTCCTGGCTGTCCTCTCCACCCATCAACTCTTGTTCAGAGCCGTTCTGGTCCTCCTCTCCCTCATTGCCGTTCTGGTCCGATGTCTCCATGAGGAGAGTCTCAGCGTCTGCCATTCTGACGGTGGGCTCTTGAAGAGACTGAGAAAGATCAAGACAAACTTTGGATGACTGTGGGGATCAATGAAAACAAGCCAATGCAGCAGCAAAAGTCACATCTTATTAGCACAGAGTACAAAAAGACAAATTAATTATTATGTCTGGGGCAGGACTGTGCACGGCCTTGAAAATGAACACAAATTCGAGACCGTTCATTGCACATTTGATACCACTTTGCCTTAGTATGAATAATAAAATTGTCTATTGCCAAAAAGCAACCAAATAAAGGGGGGTGGCGGAGAACAGTTGCCAATCATACAACCTTGCATAACACATTATAGTAAATGCAGGAGGCACAAACACATTTAAACGGTTTTATTTAGTTTCTTCATTCGCTTATTTTAAATGACAACACCGCAAAAGCTAAGCTACAATAGTGGAGGCTGTTTCATTGCAAACATGATGCTCTGCTAGGTACGGTTGCTTTAATCATGTGAAAGAAAAAAAATTGTACCATATCCTTCATATTTTGGTAGTGAACAAACTATTTTAACGGTGGTATTGTAACAGCAATGGGTAATATGCACGTTTGCACGTTTACGTGTACATCAAAGCTTTGTTAGCGAACAAAAAAAACCCAGCTATAACCCGGCGTAGATCTCCGTCTTCAGTGTTCAAGCGGACCGCGCTTTGCTCCGTTGCCGCTCAGGACACAGCGCAGGCCCGGCTAGCAGCTAGCCAGCTCAACCTGAATCACACACACCGAGTAATATACCAGCAGACGCGTCAAATAAAGTCCCCAAACACGCCCCAACGCGAAATTGTTTAATTTCTACTACAATCGATGGACGGGTCATTCGCTCGGCCCAATAACAGCGTCAACGTACTTAGCAACACTGCGGCTAACAAGACAACTAGCTAGCTGGATTTATTGCTAACAATTGAGGCACATTGCAGATACGAGCAGGACGATGGCAAAGTCCACGGTGGAATAAACGGCGGCAGAAGGCTAAACTTCCTCGCTTATATTTAATTTCGAGAACGAAAACAACAAAGCGTGCTTACTTTACGGAGAAAAAATAACGGAGACGCCGACTCGCTGATCAAAATGGACACTCTCCAAATTCGCCGCTAACTCGTGGCAACATATATACGACCGGATGTGACAGCGCTCGGGGGGACGTCGAAATGACAACGCCTGTGATTGGACACGTAAGTCACTTGCGCGAACGAACACCGTACGCCATTGGCTGATCCGCTGACGCCCGGTGACAAACGTCCTTCCTGCTTCCTGTCCCCGCAGCGTTCCTCGCGCTGCTCCTGGTTGATGGTCACGTCTGTTTCATGTCGGCGTGTTTCTCACGCCACGACAACCGCCACCCTACAACGCTCTCTCGCTCCCAGGCAGAGTCAAAAGTGCAACGGGGGGTTTCGTCTTTCTGCGCGCTTTCTATTTCCGTGACGATAAACAGCGCCTGCAGTGACTGTGACCCCGACACACGCAGCAAGTCGGGAAACCCAATATGATACAGTTGGCGTTATGTGCTTCACGGATTAGACCGTTGGTATAATAATAGTCTTTTTTTTTTTTTGTAGTTCGAGATGTTTTTATTGTTTGCAGTTAAAAAACAACAACAAATTCCAGTGTTTCCATAAAAAAATAAATTTTAACAGAATAAACGTGATTAACAATGATCCCGTGTTCGACTATTTTGCAGGATTCCTGCAGTTGATCAGATTTCTTTGCAGAAGGAGCGACACGAATGGCGACTGTGGAACGAGAGTCTTCTGCCCACAGTCTTGTTGCCAACGAAGAGACATGTGTGCTGTGTCAGCTCGTTCGCTGTGTGAGGTTATGCAGAGGTACAAACCGTTTGGCAGCACACGTGTAAAGAGACACAGCAGGTTATTTACGTGCCAATGGCTATAAATAGCTGCAGAGAGGGCAGGAAGTAGCAGTGGAGCATGGTGTGCAAGTGTGAGATGGGAAATAGTCGTCCAACTTTGTTGCAGCGTCGTGTTGGGCATGAACCGTCGACAGTGCGTAGTGTTTCTCCTCCTCGGGAAAACTGATTTTTATTTTTTTTTGTGTGCGTGTACATTGAAAATGTTCACAAACTCAAAGGTCACGTTAGACGCAGAGGTCATGCCAAAGCTGTATTCGCCACACAAACGGCTTCACTGCTTCCACGGTGTCTGAGCAGGGGGAATGTCGCAGTAGGTGTGACGTGGATGCAGGTTTGAACTTGAAGCAGTATGTTAATAAAAAAAAAAAGAAGGTTGTTTGTCCTTTTTTCTGTATTGAATGAGGATTTTCTTTAAAGACACCAACCAGTGTGTGATTTTGATGATTCTAACAAGAGGTTTGAGAACACACCGCCATTCGGGAACATAGATTTTGCTGTTTTGCAAACGGGTGAATGACATGATGGACGTCTGTGTCTCGTATTCTCGGAAGTGGGCTTTTGTTTCTAAAAAATCTTTTTTATCAAAACTATTGGGGAAAACCTGAACATGTCCACCCTACCTAAATACATTCTAACTGGTAACAGGAATACAATTCCAACTGAGAAGTGCTACATTTTTTAGGTATATTGAATCGGGCTGAAAGTAGTAAAAATTTAAATGACTATTTCTAAAAATGGTTTTGGTCCACAGAGTAAAGGAACAGACAAAAAAAAACCGTACTCCTTCATTGTGCACACACATTTACCTACTTCCATCCATAACCCCATTTGTCCCTCTCATTTATTATAATAACATTTTAGCCACGGAGCTAAAATATTTAGTTTGCTGCACATCAGAAAAATGTGACTATTTCCTAATACCTATCCCCGCCATGTATATCTCTTGTTGCATTTCACTCTCTCGTTTCCTGTCGAGCTTAAAAATGCCCGAACAATAGTAAAAAAATTTTTTATCAGTTATATTTCTCTGTACTTTCCATTGCTATATATGGTGTTTATATTTTCTAGTGTCATTCAAAACAAGCAAGAAGAAACGATAAGTCATTGAAACATTTAAAGGTACTGTTCTGTTCATGTAGTCCTGATCTAATCTGATCATGGAGTTAAAACAGGACAAGGCATTCAAGAAATCCTGAAGAGCCACGTGATGGGCTGTGCGTTTGGAAATGCTTGCCTCTCATATATGCAAGTTTGTAGTTCAAGACTCAAGTTTATCATTTCAACCATAATAAATACACCTTTATTTCACATTTCTGTCAGGACCAGGGAATAAAAAGAGCCAGACAACACAAAAGAAAACATAAAAACATCTTAAATGGGTACTCCACTGATTTCACACGTGAAGATTCCTCAACATGAGAAGTGCTACTCGGTCTGTTAAGAGTTGTTTTCCGTGGCTGAGAGGGATATTTCTACGGTTTCAGAAGATAATATCAGGTGTAAGCTTTCTAAAAGGCACACCATCTTCATCTGTACAATAGATTTCTAACATTATTTGTGTTTACGTGTCTCTCGCAAGTCGTCCAACTTTTTGGTAGGGCGACACCAAATCACTGCGGTGCCTCTTTCACCCTTAATGTCATAAAAGATCTGGGTTCTGCAAAGCCTCCAAAGCCTGAAACAGAGACGAGGCTGCACCAAATGACGTGGGGGGGAAATGAATGAATGCGGTGAGAGTGCTGTGGTTACATAAAGCTGGCCAATCCTGGGGCCAACGGTCTCAGAGTGTTTACTGCTGCCACTGGCTGCTTCACCCCGGCAACATCAGCTATACCTGCTAGCCCGGGGCAAGTCGAGGCATGACCTGAGACATGGGCACACACACACAGTGAAGTGTAGCTGTGGAGATGGTTGTGTTTCTCCAGCAGGTCACTTGTAAACTGAGCAGTGAGAACTGCAGCTACTGCAGGTAGGATCACAGCGCTCATCCATCCACACATACACACATTTTATGCAGGACAGCACCAGTGGTTCATTTTAGACATTTCTGCTGCTGCTGTTATTTACATACAAACACTTTTCAAGTTTTGTTAATCCAATCATGCGCCCGTGGTCGCACTCGAGTCAGAAGAGGACTTTAGACATTTAGATGTTTAATGTTTGGTCATGAACAGTCAGAGTTCTGCTTCATTCCAGTGTGATTCAGATTCACAAAGATCTTGAAATGGAGTTCAAAACAGGAATATACATTTGAAAATCATCAACTGGAGCATGGCTGCCTCAGTCATTGGTAAACTCTGCGGTCATTTTATTGTTTCCTATTATTTATGACTAGCATTATCAAATTATTTTCTGCATCAGTTTTTACTGGCCATGTTAACTTATTAAAATGTGAGAGACAAAGACAAACCATGGCTCATTAAAATAAAGCTGTAATAAATTAACGCAGAGTTCAATAATTAAAACTAGGAGGAAAATGATCTGACCTCCCAGACTCCATCTGGGAGCTCTTGAGAGTATGCCAAGTTACTTAAAAGATATAATTTTTAATTTGCATTTAATTTATTCATATTTCTGTTGTGCAAGTTGCTTTCTATTGAAAGAGTTTGTCCTTATAGCAAAAATGAACACAATTTAAAGGATAAAAGTGTTACTGCAATAAGGTGACTGGATACTTTAACAAAATTGTAGCAGTTCACGAGACCTTTTTTTTGCTGGAACCAGTAACTTCACTCCTTTGTGCTAAGCGAACTGGTAGGATGTAGCCTTATTTACCATCGAAACATAAGTTTCGGACCAATCTTCTCATCCAAGTATTCCCAGAAAGCTGATCCCATTTTCCCGATAGTTACATTTTACATAAATCTGCTCTTCAGCAGAAGTTACAGATTCCGGATGAATGGGGTTGCTGTGTAGGCAGTGTTGTTAACTGATTGTTTTTACAAACCAATCACTAACAACACTACCAGTACAACCACCACCGCACACAAACATCTCAGCTTCCAGACTGAGCTGTATTTAGGAGTACAATAGCATGCATGTCTGAACTAGATTGCGCTGAGCAAATGGCCAAACAAGAGTGACGTCCGCTCGTCCCTCAGACTTCAAGCTGAGCTCTACACACAAACAAAGACAACATAACTATTGTAAACGAGATGAAAATCTCATGCTGGCCATGGCAGAAGCAGAACATAGACACTACAAAATACAGAGTTTCATTTATGGTCAGTTTATTAGGAAATTGCTTTTATGGCTGCAGTACCTCGGTTCCATTCAGCTCGTATAATACAATTATGGTTTACCACAGTCAAGTTTGTGGAGCCCAAACAAGGTGGTGCTGCGCTACCTTCGTTTCCGTTTGAGCTCCAGCCGTTTTGTTTTCGGCACGAGGAAACGTAGCCATTAAGTACTCCGAGTCTAAAAAGTATTTAGTTCATCTTTTTAAACTAATCAGAGAGACGGCAGAGCTGACACGGACGAATTAATTTTTTTCCCCCCCAATGACAGTTCAATGTTACTTTATTCACACTTTAATTTTAGTTTAAAAAATACATTTAGAAGGGAGAATTATTTAAAATTCTTGAATATTTTAAAGATTAAAAACACGCTTTACCAGCATTACTTTAAATCATTAACACTTTAAATCATGTACAAATAATAAACTCTTATCCTTCAAAGATAAATAAACTGTCCCCCCCCCCACGAACAGGGTTAATGGTGCTTTGATCCAGCATCATGGGTGCTGAATCTGCTGCCGTCCCGAGCAGTAACCCGATTGTGTTTAAATGTTCAAGGCTCACTCTAGGTTCGGGATTTGCTGACCCAGTGGTACTTGTCCACACGGGGCCCAGCAAAGGTGAACGTGGCTCGATAGGACTTGAAGCCTTTCTGGTTTGAGAACTGTGAGGTCGGACCTGCAGCTGGAGGAGCATGAGGTGGGAACGCATCCCCAGCAAAGGCCTTCCGCTTCTCCCTCAGCCAGGTCTGAGGGGCACCTGGAGAAAACTCACTGAACTGAGGACGAGATGAGCAAAGGGGTTAGACGACGACAGGAAGAAAAGCCAAAAATTAAGATTCTTTAACAACAAAAGGTTTATTCAGTGTTGATTTGACTGTCTTCAGAATTTATTATTAGGAGGCCAGAAGATAAAGCAGTTGCTTTACAGGTAATCCCTGTTCCAATTCGCACTTACGTTAATGAGCTTAAAGTCTCAAATACGCAACCCTATCACCAGACAAGAACGCCAACATTTAAAACATCTGTGCATGGCAACTATGGTATGGTTAAAGTTAAAAAAAAAAAAAAAAAAAAAAAAAAAAATTTTTTAGTAAAACAACCCCGGAGACCCTGTTGGGGTTTGTGACAGG